>CM060842.1:96770000-96925000 GCA_030762175.1 Metallyticus violacea | reverse complement strand
TGTCTGTTTGCCTCTCTGAACAGTATACATGAATCTAGTTTATTGAAAAGATTAAGTTGGTATTTATATACTTTATAATTATATATAAAACAGTAAAACAATAACAAAATCACAAGTTAAACTTTGTTTAAAGTTTTGTAGACTTTTTTTATTTGTTATGGGTTTTTGTAACAGAATGCTAATTAACACAATGCATGTTTACTTGATCTTGGCAATTAGTTCTCCCTCTCAAAGAAAAAATAATTAACTACCAACAAAATGAAAGAAATAACAGAATACTGCCCCATTTCCAGGGTTTCTTTCAGAAAAGTTGACTGGGGAGGTATTCTGAGCTTCTGAAGGGGTTAAGTTAGAATGAAATTATAAGTCACAATATATTAGTATATACTTTGTAAGAAACAAAGCAATGCAAATAAAATCACATCATATCCCTTCATTTACGGCACTTGCACATACATACATCACACACACACATACATTAACTATATTGTTAGATGGTGTCATGTCTTGACATGTACAAAGTTGCAGTGCTCATAGCAAAAAATTTTTCTTTTGATTCTTGTAAGTGCAGCCCTCCATTAGACCTTCAAAATGTTGTTCATAAACTCAACTCTAGGACATTTTCTCTTTCAATAGATATTCTCATATAGTGATCTAATGAAACATCTCTGTATGGCAGTTTCTTAATGCAGTCATTAATATTGGTTCCTAACATTGAAGATCTTTCAACTGTAACTGTTGTTAATGGTACTATCAATAGTTGATAAGAAACTTTTTAAACTCTTCATGTTCATATAACACGATTGAAGGTAACAACCTTTGAAACATTCCAAATAAGTATAACAAAATTAGTGAATTTTGAATGATTTCCTCAATATGCTTCAATTATCTGTATGTGTTATATTTGGTATGTGTTATATTTGTTAGTGAGAGCACTTTATTCTATTTATCATATTATACTGTATTTCACTGTGAAAATTCCTGCTATTCAAAACCACTCTTCATGTTCAATCTGAGATTGTCTGTCACATTTGAAGCAAGCGATTTAATTAACTTGATGTCAGCCTGTAAATTATCTTCATAATATCAGATAAATATTGATAGAAGTTTCTAAAATCTGATTTTGTAATTTGTTGAATGCAAAAAATGAACATTCTGAGATGAAATCCAATGTTTGTTTGTTTGCTCATGTCACATGTCATCATTATTGAATTATAATGTTTCTCAATTGTTAAAATTGCAAAGCCAATGTATGTATATCTCTTGGTTCTGGAATTTTATGTACAAGATCTTCAAAATGTGTTGTAAGTCATGAAGAACAGTCTCTCATTTGGGAGAACGATGGAATAATTAATATATATATTTTATTAGGTAAAAAAAATATTTCAATCCAAAGGAATTAATTTTTGGCATTTGTCACTGTCAGTAATAAAATATGTGTTTATAAAGAACATCACTTTGAACTGTGCCTCAAATCCTTCTGTGCACTCCTGAAATACTGACTGAAATGTTTGCGGCTCCATTAAACCCATAAGCAACAAAGGATAAGTTCCTCTTACTAATTTCATTTTCTATGCAATTAAATATTTTTTCTCTAATGGTATTATGAACAGGGATCAAGCACAAAATTTTTACTACATTATCCCTTTTGTTCCTGACAAATTTATTACATATAGAAAGTTCAGATTTATTGGTAATATTTGTAGATATATCAGCCATTAAAGAAAAGTTCATTTGATATTGTCTTATACATTTCTTTCCCCATGCATTATGATAATTCCCATGCTGTATCTTTGCTATAGTATATTGTAGTGGTGGCAGGTGGTGGCTTGCTGCAGCATAAATTCAGGGTGCACAAATTTATTATTGCTACTGCTGTTGTTGAATATAATCACAACCTTCTAGAATCTTAATAACTGAAACTAACATGCATGGTTGAATGTACACAATAGAGAGAGAATTTAATAAATATATTTAAACATATTTAAAAAAATTAGTCCATTCTCTCTATTTTCATTGCGGAAAACTTTTTAATAGCCCTTTGACTAAAGTCTGGAATCTGCAGGATGAATAATCTCTACAGAAAGTATTTTATGTTTTTAAATCACAGTTTGACTCAAATAAATACTTGAATAAGTGTACTTACGAAGCTGTTGACAATGGAGTTGTATATATATAAACAATGTATACAGTTTTTTTCACACTAACTCCATTCACTTACATAAATTTGGAACATATGTTTCGGGAGCGATCCCTCCCATCTTCAGCCTGTTGACAAACTGTTGTTAAACGTGGCGGTTGGGTCTCTTGAAGTTCTTGTGGCGGCATCTATCTAATTCCTAATAGAACCAACAGATGCCGCCAAAAGAACTTCAAGAGACCCAACCACCACGTTTAACAACAGTTTGTCAACAGGCTGAAGATGGGAGGGATCGCTCCCGAAACATATGTTCCAAATTTATGTAAGTGAATGGAGTTAGTGTGAAAAAAACTGTATACATTGTTTATATAAATACTTGAAATTACTCTACTCAGTTCTTTAATTTCCATTTTCTCTTCTAATGAACACAAAGAAACAGGCTTAGAATGTAATCTTCATATAGAATTTATTTTAATAACTCAATTAACACAAAACAAAATAAAGCAACTACTTTCCAAATTCACATGGCACTTAACCAGCCTGCCATTCAGCAGTAGCTTATTATTAATGAAATGACTGATTATTACTACTGGAGAGTGTTTGTATGAGAGCATTGTTACTTCGAATGTAATATTGTTTGATATTGTCGGTTTCCCATATTCATTTGTCATACATATATATATATGAAGCATTGCCAGTAATATACCCTTTTGCTGTAATTATCTAACAGTCTTTTAAAATCAGTTATTCAACTTTGCAACACAACAGAATCAGTAACACTGGAGGCAAACTTTCCTGGAAACACACATGACAAGATGTGACATTTCAGTGGTGTATGCACATACTGGTTCTAATGAGCAAGAGGCTCCTCCTTCTGAAGTCCATCCTCTACCTCTTCTGCTCAAAATACTTCATATTCAAGCTAAGTCTCCTACAGACATTTATTTAATTCATTTTTTATTTAATTAAATTTTTTATTTGTTTATTTATATTAATTTTTTTCTTGCACATAAAAATGCTCAAAGGAATAGTTACAAGAAATCAACAGTTGAATATCTGGGGAGCAAGCCAGTAACCCCCTAAGGAGCTGCCCCTGGTATGTTGGTCATGCATTCTACATCTAAAACTGATCATTTAACTTGAAACACATGGTACAATCAAACCGCAAGTTTAAGAGACTAATACTTTGCTGTATGAGGAATCTCTTCTTTAATCAGAAAATACAAACTTCACATTAAAATTTTTACTCCATTCCTATTTTTTTCAATTTCAACTGCAGTCTGATGATGTAACACAGCATGAGTAGGTTTGAATGGTTAAGTACCTTTTAGACTTTCAGCTCTCTAGTAATCTAAATATACTTAATATTGATAACAAGCCTACTTATGCTAATCGCAATGGACATTTATTTTTTGCACTGGGTATATCTGCTCAGATTACAAATGGAGGGCTTAGACAAACCATCACTATCGGACCATAACTACATATAATGATATATATAATGTTAATGTAGTAAAAATGTCAATCTTTACAGGAACCCCAGGAGAACCTGATGGCAGCCCTATATACAGGATTTTTCAGGTAGGATTAGGCAGATTAGCAAGATTACATCTATTGGTGATATTGATAAGATCACTTACCTTATCCAAGAGGCTATATTTGATTATTAGCATGATAATTACCCCATGTAATCACAGATGAAATTCAATAAACTGTCATGGTGGACAAAGACCTTGAACATAAGAGAGACAGGATGATACATCTCTTTAACAAGGCAAAATGAACTGGTGACTGGGGGACATACCATCAGCCCTCACAGACTATAATAAAGGCATACGTAAGGTTAAATGGTCTTCTTGGCAAGCCTTCTGCCAGGAAATATCCAGCCTGTCAAAGGCAGCCAGGGTACACAGAGCCTTGGCTTTGGGTCCTATAATTCTCATAGGTACAATATGCAAGCTTATGGGAGGCTTATTCTGCTGAAGAAACACTCACTTTGAAGTACATTTCACCAGATGCATATTTGATCACAACATCTGTGAATCCACACACCACTGCAAAAATTCTAGACCAAGAACATCATAGGAGGACTGGCAATTTGCAAAAGTTGACACAATTGAAAGCATTAAATGGACAGTAAATAAATTTTACCCATTTAAGCTGCCGGATGGAGATGGCATCTTCCCTGCTCTGTTGCAGATAGGACTTGATTCGCTTTATACTCTTCTCTGTAATGTCTTGTGGGCCAGTATAACCTTCAGCTATATTCCTCAGGATTAGAGAGCTACCAGAGTAGTTTATTCTCAAGTGCGGTCATAACAATTACATTTGTTGTTGGCTTATCAACCAATTAGTCTTCACCGTTCCTTTTAAAGACTTTGAAAAGACTGGTTGAGAGATATATCCGAAGAAGGGTGTTGTCAGACACTCTCCATCGAAATCAACATACCTACCAGCCATCCAAGTATTGGACAATGGCGTTACACTGCCTTGTTAGCAGATTGGAGGATTCTATGACCAGGAAAGAAATAACTCTAGGGGCCTTCCTAGATATAGTGGGTGCTTTCAACGACACCTCTTATGAGACTATGGTTTTGGCTGCTCAGAAACATGGAATCAATAACACCCTCTGAAGGTGGATAAACTCCATGCTCAGGAGCAGAAATATTAGTACTAGTTTCTCCGGGAAATGAAGGAACCATTGCCACAAGGGGCTGCCTACAGAGGGTTATTCTTCCCCCCTTCTTTAGAGTCTTGTGGTGGATAGCTTACTCTAAGGCTTGACCCAGGAAGAATATTGTAAACAAGTCTGTGCAGATGACATAGCACTGATAATTTGGGGAAAATTTTCCAATACCGTCTTAGACATGCAAAATTCACAGCTGGTGTATGCAGGAGGGTCTATCCATTAATCCTAGCAAAACAGTTTTTGTTCCATTTCCTAACAGGAGAAATCTAAAAGGCCTATGAAATTTTAAACTAGGTAGCTCAATCCTAGAATATTCTGAGTCAGTTAAATATCTACTGGAATTGGATAACAAATTGACCTGGAATAATCACATTGTTTCCATAGAGTCAGATGGTCTCTTATAACTACCATTGGATCCACCTGGGGCCTCTACCTGCCTGCCTGCCTGCCTGCCTACCTACCTACCTACCTACCTACCAACCGATCGACCGACCCACCCACCTACCTACCCACCTACCCACTCACCTGCCTACTACCTGCCTAAATAACTACTTAAAATGTTCTTATTAAGTCATTGCAATGCTATTTATAGTACTATAATTTATTATCTCTGAAAATAACATTCATTGACCTAGGAAAAGAAGTTAATTTACTTTTTCATATATTGAAGAGTCAATTCAGCTGGATGAAACATTAAATGCATTAAAACCAAAAGAATCGTGGTACACCAGAGGCTCATGCCTTCTATGTAATTAATTCTTGGACGTTCAAAATTTTGAAATCCTGTAGTTTATGATTTAAGATTGGTTTTGTTTGAACATTACATAGTATATGTAAAACATACTTAGGCCTCCCTTCTTAACGCCTTCTTTCTGCCAATAAGGTTTGTTCTTTTTCATAAATAAAACAGAAAAGTCTGTCATGCAGGAGCAGTGTAAACTAAGCGAATTTCTCACCCAGAGAGTAACTTTAAAAAAGAATACAAAATCCAAATTATGACCTATTTATTAACGAAATAACTTATGGATTACTGTGTGGTATAAGGAAAACAAAATTAGAACTCTATAAGTATCTCAAAAGAGAAACCACATATTTAGAATTATTATTATTTTTATTATTATATACTTTTCGGTAAAAACATAAATGCGAAAATAAGAATACTAATTTTACGCTTGGAGACTCTAATCTCCCATTTGCGGTTGCGGCGGGTAAGTCGCTGCGCTCAGGTGGCCTTTAATTCAAATAAATTTCTAGTGCACACTTAATGTTGGGTACTTAAAAGAAAAACATGCAGGCATTAACGATCTATTTTAAGTCTTTCTATTTAAATTATATTCCACATTTTTTTTTTCATGAAAATAAGATACAGTCTTTCTACTTTTTCGAAATATTTTCTTAAAAATAGCATCGGCGGGGACCATATTCTGGCGTATACGAATCACTGGTTGTTGCATAATTTGTGAAGCGTCTGTCGTTAACTTATCCTAAGATTTCCGAAGAAGCAAATCACAATCTTCTTCATCAAATCGCATCAGAATTAAACGCGCAAACTCCCATACAGGAAAATCCACTGTTAGTCAGGCGGACAGACGCAATGGAATTTAATGCGCCATTTCATCAATTTTAATCATTTTGGTGTTTGGATTTCGCTGCTGCCTTGTTTTTCAAATATTTATATTTGAAGTGTTTTGAAAACTTATCATTCTACAAGCTGCAAGACACGAGTGGTATGCGCGGATAAATAGAACATTTAAATTTCGTTCTCTTGGCAGAATTCCAAGGACACAAGGAAGAGAAATGTGTCCGTTCAAAAAAGATAGACTTTGCTTGGCACTTAGTTTTCTTGAATAAACTTGAGTCATTTTAGAAGCATATTTATTCATGCATGCTCATTAATAATAATAATAATAATAATAATAATAATAATAATAATAATAATAATAATAATAATAATAATAATAATAATAAAGTCAGTTTGGGGGTAGAGTGATGGTGAACATCGGCTTCAGCCTTTGTCCGTTGAATATCACCAATGGAAATATGTAAGAGCTGCAGCATTATAACAAAAAATGACTCACGTTTTCGATTCTTTCAGTACTTGTTAAAGAAGGAAGGCAGTGTTTCGATGTCTTTCCAGTGATGCTGAATATTGTTTTGAGTAGCAACTATGTGAGCGATGCGAACGTCCTTCGGTGCAAGACTAAAGACCCTATAACACTATTTTATATTTTATAGGGTATCTGTAAAGAAGACAAGTGAATGCGGTAAAAATAAATATTGAATATCGAAGGTAACGTTATGCACGGAAACAGATGAAACAAGCAACAAGAATGTGTGAAAGGGAGCGAAAAAAAATTAATATTAAGAGAAACCCGGTGGTATACGCGCTTTATGCAAAAATATAACTGCCATTTCTCTATCTCTGAGTAAACTTTCAGACCTATGAGTAGGTAACGTACCAATAAGCGTTAAATTAAAAACATCATCAAAAACCTTGCAGTGAGATAGGGCATGTTGAGCAACCGGCAAGGGAGACTTGGTTTTAACAGAACGTCTATGTTCATACGGAGCGAAACAATAGTGGAAGTTAAATCGATATAAAATGCGTTGCAAAGCTTACAAGATAACACATATACGACATTCTAAGAAGATCGCCATGGGTGGCCGAGGTCGTTAAATCTGGACTTGTGAGCGGGAGGTCTGAGGTTCAAATCAGGCCAGAACCGCCCTCCCTGACTGAGTTTTTTTCCAGGTTTTCCTGGCAGATGCCGGGGAGGTACCCTAAACTTAGGCCTGGAACGTTTCCTTCCTTAAAAAGAAATTCTTTCCCAATATATCATTTCATTTCATGTATCACCAGTGTCCATCGCCTGTGTTGCCTCTGTAGCAAAAAACGGGCGTTACACACAATTCATTCATTCTGGGAAGAACAAGTAGCAAATGAAGAAATGTTGAATTCTCTGGATAAATTAGGCTGCGGAATGAATGAAATGGCATAATTAGCGTACAGGTTTTACTTTTAGGGCGTTGGTAAGGATAGGAGCTTGCATGGGACGAGGTAAATTCGAAGGATATAGTTTTCGGCGAAATATACTTTTAAAGTTAGGGGGTCTTCAAAAAGTAAGGTAATTGAGAGAAATCACTTAAAGATGGATGCATTAATAAAGTATAGTGGCATTCTTTCAAAATAGGTCCGATGTTTTCAATCCCAGGCACGTAAGTAGTAACAAGGTATGAAGTTCTTATTAGAAGTTTCAGGTTTGTATTGGAAAGATTTGTGCGTTGGAATGATATGGGATTTCAAAAGAGAGGAAGGATATTTTTGGTCTTGGAACTTTTGGGCTAGGTTTTTAATATATATGTCAAGATGAAAAGTTGTTACAAAGACGATGACCACGGATTGAAAGAGGAAAAGGAATAGATATTTTGGTATGCAGGGGTGACAACTATCAAAATGAAGATACTGTTGTAAGTTGGTAGGCTTAATGTGCACGGACGTAAGAAAAGAGCCATTGCATAAAGAAATGTCAATATCCAGGAACGTAGCAGCATTGAGAGAGACAGAAGAAGTGAACTTAACTGAAAACTTGGAATTAATATTAGTAAGAAATTGATTGAGAGATTCTGAGCCATGAGTCCAAATCACGAATATTCATTAATATATCCCAGCCATAAAAACCAAGGCCAAAGGTTCTGACTTAAGAAATTCCTCCTCTAAGCGAGCCATAAAAAGACTGGCATAAGATGGCGATGTTTTGGTGCCCATCGCAGTACCTTCAATTTGTAGATAATAATTATTATCAAAGCTAAACGCATTGCGAGTGAAAACCAGATAAGCAAGATGACAAATGGAATTTGTGGATGGAGTATGAGGAGATGGTCGAAGGTCCAAGAAATATCTAACCGCAGCTAACTTCATAGAAAATGTTAGCATAAAGTGATGTCACAACGACAGTGGCCAGAAGTACATTTGGCACATTTTAATATACTTCTGGCCACTATGGTGGAATATGTGATCTGTGTGTTAATTATATCAAGTTATTACATTGCAATTATCTGGTTTATTACATGGTTTATATTTGGAGGTAAGTAAATAGTAGCGTGTTACTTGTTTTGTTCTTTATTGCGTTAATTTAGTGCAATCAGACCAGGAAATTGTTTAATAGAAAGGGTTAGTACAATATGTGTGCTCTTGTATGTCTTAATTATGACACTGAACCGCACAACACAATATTTACATTTCCTAAATAGCAGTAATTAAAACAGAATTTCATCATTAACTGTAATGGTAAAAGTTTCGTACCAAAATTTGTGGTTAGACAGGACATTTTCTTTGTGCAAATTTCTGCATCGTATGTGATGGTCTGGGTTAACAAATAAAAGAAAAATTCGGGGGAAAAGATAATAAAGGTATGAGGCAGAGTTTGGATCGAAATAATGAGAGTTTTAGTGAGCCTGATATTATAATATGTTTCGACTCATTTGCAAGTGAGGTTATGCAGAAACAAGTACACTGGTAGTACAATAGTTCATTTTGCTGCTATTAAACACAATTTTTTATTTGGTTCGTTGCCGTTACGTGGTTTATTACAGCAGTTTATAGTTGGAAGTAAATAAACAACAGCGTGTTACTTCTAGAGTTTTTTTTTATCAAATAAAAATTGATTTACTGAAATCCCACCAGGAACTTGTGTAATAGAAAGTGTTACGTACAACATGGGTAACTATTGTATGTCTCAATTATGGCAGTGCACCGCATAATGCGGTATTTATATTTCCTAAATAGCAGGAGTGGACAAGTATACACCGTGCAGAATTTGAAGTTAATGGTGAAACTATAGTATGTATTAAACTTTTTTACTAAAATTTGTGGTTAGAAAGGATACTTTCTTTGTGTCATTTTTCTTAATCTTGTATCATACATATTACGGTCCTGGTGGTGTAGTGGTAACCATACTTGCCTCCTAAGCCCATGATCGTGGGTTCGATCCCGGGCCAGGATCGATGTATTTTTTCGGGCGCAAAATCGTGATTATGGCTTCTTTCGAAAGGAAAGCAAAGCCGTGAGTCCCATGTCGTAGATTTACGGATGTAAAAGCACCTAAAGCCTAAAAGAAGAAGCATCTTAGTAAAATTTATCGGCCGTTTCACGCCCTAAATTGAATGGGACGCTGATGACCTGAGATGTTAAAGAGCGTCCGTAAACAAATCAACAACAAAATACTGTCATACAGTGAGGGTAAATAAAAAGGAAGAATCGGAAGGGCATATGAAGCGAATCTTGGAGCGAAATGAGAGTTTTTATGAATGGTGCGAGCAGAATATTATGTTTGGACTCCTGTGCAAGTGAGGTTAAGACAAGACAGGTACCCTTTTATAACTATTGCCAAGGAAGACTATGTCCTTTTACTTAAAATATATTATGATAAATATAATGCTGTCCTATCTATGTAGATTAATTTTAAGGAATCCAGTTATTTGGATGTTTGTATATTTTATAAAGAGTTGTGCTTATCTGTGGAGAACTTTTAATTCATATTATTTTAGATTTCATTTTCATGTGAGAGACATTATTTGTAAACAAAATCAGATTCTAAAAAAACATCGAACTTTTATGTTATCAGTAAATATTATACTGCGTAAAAGTTTCATATTTGCTATTGGCAGTAATTGGGCCACTTCGGCCACCATTTTTTCCATGTTGGGGCCTGGTGAATATAATGAATATAGTCGTTCTTAGCTAAGCTAAAAGGTCTTCTTTATATTACATTCTTTACAATATCCCATAGTTTAGGGCAAGTTCTTATAAAAGAAACTAAGAATAATAATATGTTATTTGAAAATATTTCCTTCTTTCACTTAAATTGTGGAAATGCAATAGCTTACATATGTTAAAGTCTCTTCGACTGTTAATAGATGTTAATGTGAAAAGTAACTTTAAAAAATTCAGTAAAAAAACTCGTAAACTGACTTCTTAAACGTTCACATTTCCTATATAGTAATATGTTTATTTTAAAAACCTCTAGCCATTGGGGGAAGAACAGAAATTGCATTTCCTCTCTCCTATAATACACCTTTTCGTTAAACATAAAATGCTTGCGGAACTGAGGTATTCAGTTTTACTTGATAATAAAAAAAAAAATACCTTTTAATATGTTGATATTCCTTGGCATTTTTTAAAATTCTTGTATTTGGCGGTCTGACTACAGTGACGATTTGTAATATGATTTACCGTACTGTATTTCGGAATGTAGCACATGCTACATACTATAAGATTTAAGAAGTGAAGTAGCAAATTGTAAAAATGTCGTTATACTCATTATGTGACAATATTTCTGACCTCTTATATAAGGAGTAATTTCTAATTAACATTATTTGAATCGTTAGAAATTTAAGTTTTCATGTTATTTTCGGCTGTTTGAAGTAATTTGTGCAATTGCTTTACATGACACATTTAATTCATAGTAAATTTTGTTGGCTAGCCTGCTCCCTGATTTGATTGTGTGATTTCTGTAGTAAGTGGTCTTAAGTTGATTATGGTTTTACGATAATATTGTGTCTTTTACAGTTAATAATGAACAGTTACCATAGCGTTTCACATGTTCTTAATTTAGCAACCCTTAGAGTGGAATGTGTAGGTCCCGTGTTTGGCTCACAGTTCTATCGTACTCTACCTGTATCTGAGAGCCATAAACATAATCCATTTATAACTGAGACGATTCCATCATATATCGAACCTGATGAATTGTTTTATAAAGGTTTGGATCCAAAAATCTGGAAAGAACAAGATCATTACGCTGTCCTTGGTCTTAATCACTTACGTTATAATGCGACCGATAGTGACATCAAAAAGGCGTACCATATTCAACTGCTTCGCCACCATCCTGATAAACTAACCACTCCCAGCGCAGATCAAGGACAATCGGAGTATGATTATTTTGTGTGCATCACCAAAGCATGGGAAGTATTAGGAAATCCTCGCAGACGTCGATCCTATGATTCAGTTGATTCTTACTTTGATGATACCATACCCTGTCTGAATGAATATACTAAGAACCATTTCTATGATATATTTGGAAAAACATTCGAATTAAACGCACGCTGGTCAGAAAAAACTCCGGTTCCTCAGCTTGGAGACGAATACACCCCTAAGGACGAAGTACTGCACTTTTATTCGTTCTGGTACAATTTTGTCTCTTGGCGCGAATTTTCGTATCTGGATGAGGAAGTAAATAAAGATTTTGACAGAAAGGAACGTAGGTGCTTGCAGAAAATAAATAAGCTGCGACAAGCTAAGCGGAAAAAGGAAGAAATGGCAAGAATTCGCAAATTAGTTGACACGGCTTATAGTTTTGATCCACGTATTCTTCAATATAAAAAAGAGGAGCAAGATGCAAAAGAGGTTATAAAACAAGCAAAAAAGAATGCAGCAAAACTCAAAAGAGAAGAGGAAGAATGCAAAACTAAAGCAATAGAAGATGCTTTGACATTACAAAAGAAAAGACATGAAGAAGAAGAAAAAGAAAGACAAAATGCTGTGAAAGCTGAACGTGTAGTAAATAAACAAGCTCTCAAGAAGGCAAGATCAGGCCTTAGGAAACTTATGAAAGAAAACAATTACTACTCTGAAAGTCCTGAAGAACTGGTGAAACATATGACTAATATGGAGAAACTATGTAAATGTCTAGATTTAAATGAATTGAACAATTTGGTATCTACAATAGCAGATGAGGGATGTGCAGCATTCTTGAATGCTGTAGTAAAGATTGAGAAATATATTAATAATGAAGTACAAATGACAGTTAATTTAGCTTCAACTCCTTGTAGTACGTCTGCTTCAGAAAATACTAAAGATTGTATTGCTGTAACACCATGGACTCAAGAAGAAATACAGTTACTGAAAAAGGCAGTCACTGCTTTTCCCCCTGGTACAAATCAACGATGGGAAAATGTTTCAAATTACTTCAATCATCATAGACGGAATGATATTGCTGAGCGTACACCAAAAGAAGTTTTACTCAAAGTGAGGGAACTACAAAATGAATCTTATTGCAGAAATACTCCGTCTAATAATAAAATAACTCAAAATCTAAATAACAGTAATGAAGATAATAATGCTCAAACAGGTCTTGTGGACAGACATGTTAGACATATCAATTTTAAATCTTGCTGGACTGCTGCAGAACAAGCGCTATTAGAGAATGCACTTAAAATGTTTCCAGCCTCTACACCTGACCGATGGGATAAAGTTGCAGTTCATGTGTCAAGTAAAACAAAAAGAGAATGTATGAAACGGTTTAAAGATATTGCTGAGATGCTGAGGTTAAGAACAACTGCTCAGAATATAGCTTCTGCATGAATATGTTCATTCAACAATGTGAGTGATGGAAATAGGGAGGAACTTTTTTTTATAAGTGTGAAAGTTATATATTTCAGAACAGTAAGCATAAATATAATTTTTTCTCCAAAGTATGTTAAAATAAAAGAGTTGTGAAATTTAGCATGCATTCATTCAGTTTTGTATTCAGCAAATTTTAAATATTGAACAGTTATCAAGGTGCAGCAGTATAAATTAAATGCTACAGAAGTATGTTAGCTAAATATGATAATGCAATTAATACTCTTTAGCTTTTAATATACTTTTAATAACATTTGAAATTAAACAAAAAGTTAATAAAGCAAGCATATACTTAAAAACATTATAAATTGAACCTTTTTTTTTTATATAGAATATTAATATTTTTTCCCTGTTTCTATCATGTGAGAAGCAATAAATACAATTTGAAAGCTTGTTTAGCATCCAAAAAGGAACTTGTAGCTATGCTACATTAAAAAAAATAATTTATTTTAATTCACTGTTACTTTGACTGCATTTGGTCTTCTCACAACATTTAGATTATGAACTGAATACTATAAGTTTAAGTCTGTAGGGACCATCCCTGTGATACAGTGGTAGTATCTGCAACCACTAATCTGGAGGTCCTGTGTTCGATTCCCAGTCAGGTCAAGCCATCTGGGTAAGATTTGTTTCTGTGTTTTTCCTTACTATGAGAAGATTAATGCCAAATAGCTTTAAGGCACCAAGGACTCTGAGCTGATTTGTGCCATCATGAATTCATTTCATTATCGTAACTACAGATTTACACCCACAGTATTCATGTTGAATCTACAGATACTGCAAGAAGACCAATGCAGTCAAATTGACAATAAGTAATAGTAAAAAAATAGTCTAGGGATGAAATGAAATGAATTAATGATGGGTCAAAAGAATTCTTGGCACATTAAAGTTATTAAAAAAAAAAATTACCCAGACAGCTTGACCTGACCGAGATTTGAATCCAGGACCTCCAAATTAATAGTCCCAAATGCTACCACTAGATCATGGAGGCAGTTCACTTTTTTTAATCACGTGTTTAATTGAATTAAAACACTTTTTTCACAACAAACTCTACATTCACACAAGAAAAATCTGCTATCATATGTATTTATATTTATACATTTAATGATTATTTCATTTCTGACTCAGTCCTTCTAAAGTAGTTTCAGATTAAATAAAATCAAATGGAACAAACATCTTTATAAGAGCCTGTGCTAATGAAAAAAATATACTGCCAAAACAGTAAGACAAAAGAAATAAAGAGAGAGCATATACGCAGTTACTTAGCTGAGACCATGGCTGTAAATGATTCTTGGAAAAAAATAAAATGTAATAAAAGGAGAGAGTAACAGGTGAATTACACATTAGATAGTGCTTTTTCATTCAGTGAACTACATAACTATTTTCAGTAATATTAATCAGCGGTGCAAGTTAAATTAACTGGCTTGAGGTGAATTATATGATTCCAATGATAGCAAAAGTTCAACGGGGAAGACAATTGTAGGAGTTTATATCTCAGAGAAAAACAGAAATTAAAGTCGGTAATAGTTTTATGGAGAATTAAAAAAAATGAGATAAGTGATTAATAAATGTTACAACTGGGTGGGGTGGAGAATAATAGGGATTATACTTATGGGCATTTTAAGGATGAGCATAGTAAAAGGAATGTTAATTCTCGCACCAATTTAAGATTCTTTTACTGGTCATATTTTCAAAAACTAAATTAAAGGTATTATGGAGGCTTTCATTATGAAACTTTAATGCTTACAACCCATTTACATGTAATGTTTGTTGATATAATAATTTAACTTGTGATGCCAATGCTGCTTTAAAAGTCACTTTGACTTTGGCTTGATTTAATAATTGTTTGTACCATTAAGTAAAAAGTTGGTATAATTTAATTTTAACTCAGATTTTCCAAGCTATATATGCTAGAATTAACATTACACAAAATAAGGAGCTAAAACTATAAAATGTACTCTTCCACTCCCTTGAAAGCTGTTTTCATTTACCTTCAGTTTCTTAGGAGGCACAAACATTAACTTCAGCTAGGCATACAATGAGAATGTCTCAAAAATTACTCTCTCCTACTCACTAATCACTTCTTTTCATCTTAATCCTTCATGAAAACTCCTCTGAGGTCTTATCTGCCCAAATATGCTAAATTGTTTGGCATGATTGCCTGCCAGAACATCTGTTCAGGATGAAATTAATCAAAGATAGCCACTGCCCATTATATAAGAAATGAATACTACCCTAAACAGAGAACATCTATTGAAATGCAACCAACTTGATAGCAACAAACATGAAAAATAATTTGGAAGCTCTTTATTGGGAAGTTAGGGATAAAATGATAAATATCATACCCAATGGCCATTAGCAACCAACCTACCATCTTACCTGACCTGATCAAACATTTTCCTGAAAACCATTCTTTCATTAATCAATACTTTGTGATTAATCCTCTAATTCTTTGTTTCTTTACATTCCATAAAATATTAATTGCATTCACACCACCCCCATGAAAAGAAACATAATTCTGAGGAACGTTATCTCTAAAACCTTTTAATCTACAAAATCCTAACCTAAACCAAGTAATTCCTTTCCTCTGTTTTTTTTACTACACAGTGATATACATCCCAATGATTTGATATTAAATCCTTTTAAAAATTACCTATGAGATCTTTTCTCTCTGATTATAGAACATAAACGTTACCTATTCATATTTTCAAATTTACCAAAAGTTGTAAATAGAATAACTGTCATAAATCAATAACAATGGCGAACAAACTAGAGAATATTTTCATTACATAACTCTTAATTTTTCTGTGCTGTAAACTCTTAGGTTGTGGCTTACAAGACTTAGTTTGCTGATGCCAGACATAATTCATTGGGGTTAATAAGACAAAAGAATCAATAATGGGATATGTTCTTTTTCAGATTAAATCTATATATCTTGGAAATGTCTTAATTATCCCAACATTTGCTATGTATGTGGTTCATTCATAACATAATCACTGAACAGCAGATATAGTGCCTGGTGTACTTTACCTGTCAATATGGTAATCAACAGTGTTAAAATTTTTTTGGTATTTATTTTTTTAACTTTTTCATAATAAAATTTAAGAATTATACATTAATTGTTAAAAAATGCACCAACAATTTTGCAAAAATTTCATGATTGTTTAAGATTATAGTTTATGAGCAAACTTAACTTATTGCATACCAATAAGCCAGTAAATAATAAGCTCATTTATTTATATCGACATTATGGTCTATATAAAAAACATAATAAAATTATCTCCAATCTCATTATTTTATGATAGTTTAGTAGGCCAAATTATTATATGAAAGGAGCTTTGAGAAAATAAAATTTATTCTATACAGCAAGCTTTATTAATTATACAGGCTTATGTTAAGAAATATCTTTTAGTGTCCTTATTGGATATATTATTCCCAGTTTGTGCTTTCTTCTATGCTTGAAGACTAGATTCTGCAGAGTTTGGACCTTGTTTAATAACTCCTTCAACATGGATTGTAAGTCCCTTGCTTTGAATATGCTTCTCATACGAATCCATCTTTTCTACTTTACTCTTGAATTGTAGTATTTTTACAACATTGCAATATTTTTACTGACGTGAATGTGTTCTTAATATTCGCTAATGTGAAAAATGAAATTTACTTAATTTTTTTTGCACCTATATAACTAAACAGCTAGGAGAATTGTTTCAAAATACAGTACTTTGTCCTCTAAATTCTGCTTTTGTTTGTCGCTTTGTATCTTCCTGCTATATCCAGAAGGATTTGGGAAAGCTCAGTGACCTGCCAAATGCACTCTGTTTGTCCCTCTCAACTAGCCATGTGGTTATTAAAAAGGACTGTTACCTGCATTCCTATGAATTTTTATATAGAAAATTCAGTGACACATTTTCTAACCCTAATGGTAGCCAATGACAGTAGAAAACTTGCCAGATATAACTGCCTACTGGAGTTGTATAACTTAAAAATAAATAAATATGAAAAAACTAATAAAATTCACAAAAAAACCAAAAGATTTTTTATTGAAAATTTTTAGATTTATCATACAAATATGTATATATGATGAAAAAAGTACATTAGGATAAAATTACAGTCACTCATCATTAATAAATAACATAAAAAGGAATTATTTTTTCCCACCACTTTCTATTTTGTATTTTGCAAAAATACCTAGCCTGGTGATTCTGGTAAAAGCTAGACTCCATATGTCACATATAAATCTATTAGATAGATTTATTAAAAGGATACAAAAAAAGTAAAGATCAATGCCATGTGCAATTACAAAATTTGGCAGTTCCAAAAAGTCATATTGATAATATATTCTGTAAATATAAAGTGAATTTCAGCAAAGAAACATAAAACTGCATACTCATATTTTGAATTTGCAATAAGACTAGTCCTCCCATTTTCCAGCTGTTTTCTCTACCAAATGAAATGGAATGTCAAGTTGATATTGATGAGTACTGAGGGAACCTGGAAGAAACCTCAATCAGGGAGAATAATTCTGACAGAATTTGAATCACTGACCTGTTCATGTATCCAGATCTTAACAAAAATTGTCTCTTTAAAGAACTGAAATAACAGTACAGTTCATCAGATTGAGTTTTAACTATCAATTCATTCGAACAAGATTTTGAAAGTGATCCCTCTGCACAATGTAAGTTGTATTCTTTCCACATCCATTGAATTTCTGTTCATTTAAAAAAAATTATGAAAATATGGGTGTAGTACTAGAAGCCATTCAATACATCTGATGAGTATGCAGCAGTGGCAATTTATATATTTCTACTGCTTCCTCTTTCTAGTCAAAATTTAGTAGAACTTCTATAAAATGTCACTGGACTAAGGAGTAATACAGCAACAAAATGGAATGTCTAGCATTGGCCTACTCAAAAATACAAACTAGTCTAAGTTAATTACAAGCTTTATTACATTAGTTAAATATGGTGAATTTTTGTAACAGTGATGTTTAATACTAAGAATCTAAAATGATTGAGTCAAATTTGTAACATTTACATCACTAATATTTTAAAAAAGGAAAACTAAGATTCTGGGGAGCTAATTGCTCCCATTTTCAGTTCTATATCGAGTGCCTGCCTTGTACTTTGTGGTGGTTTGGTTTGTCTCTGGTGGTGATTGGATGACTTCTGCATTAAAATGTCACTTGGTGGGATTTCAAAGTTGAAAATGTGATTTTTGTTCTTCCAGATATAAATGTTTTCCCAGATGAAGGTTCTATTTTTCTTGTAATATTTTTAAGTAGTTTGGGATTCCTGTTAATATTAAGTTGTTCCTTCCAAAAATGCCAAGCTACTGCTGATTTTCCTGTCTTTGATTATGTTCCTGATGTGTTCCTTTGCTCATGTTTTTATATTTCTTTTAGTCTTTCAAAAATAAAGTTTTTATAATCATTACAATTCATCTGATATAATCCTGATTTGTTCTCTTATGGAATATCTTCTTTTAGTTCAGAATTTAGTATATTTTTTATGGAGTAACTGTTTTTGGAGCTAAAATAATGTTATGTTTTTTTTGAAAATCTTTTGGAATTTATAGAAGGCTAATGGATGGTATGTGAATTTTTTTTACATTCTATTTTCTTCCTTGTTAGGAATAAGGTATCGATGTCTTTGATTCTCTTTTTGTTCCTTGCTCTGTTTACTTTCTTATATAACACTTCTTGTTTGAAACCATTTTCTATTGGTATATTTACTATATTGCTCAGTTCTTGATCATACTGTTCTTTGATCATGGGGACATTTACCAACCTGTGCACAAGATTATTTAGTACTGCATGTTTATGGGGAACTGGGTTATAACTATTATATTTAATGCAGCTATTAGTGTGAGTAGGTTTTCTATATATGCCAAATGTTAAGTGATTTTCTTTCTTAATTATTTTAAGATCCAAGAAGGGTAGCTGTCAGTACACTTATTCCTAATAAGGAAGAAAATAGAATATACAAAAAATTCGCATACCATCCATCAGCATTCTATAAATACCAAAAGCTTTTCAGAAAACATTACAATATTTTAGCTCCAAAAAACAGTTACTAAAAGAGCATATTCCATAAGAGAACAAATCAGGAATATATAACATGAATTGTAACGATTGTGAAAAAAATGATATTGGAAAGACTAAAAGAAATATAAAAACACAAGCAAAGGAACACATCAGGAACATAAACTAAAGACAGGTTGAAAAATCAGCAGTAGCTTGGTATTTTTGGAAGGAACAACATAATATTAACAGGAATCCCAAATTACTTAAAAATATTACAGGAAAAATAGAACTTACAATCTGGGAAAACCTTTATATCTGGAAGAACAAAAATCACGTTTTCAACTTTGAAATCCCGCCAAGTGACATCTTAATACAGTTCACCCAAACAACCAATACAGACAAACCAAACCACCATGAAGAACAAGGCTGGCAGTCGATCTGGAACTGAAGTGGGAGTGATTAGCTCCAGAAACTGTTTTCCTTTTTATGAAAATACTAATTCTTTCATGGTTTTGTTGCTCATTTCATGGCAGCTGGTGGGTCAGAGATTAAGAGTGGTAATTCTTGGTGAAGCATATGTAATATCCATGCAACCGATTCAAATTCTCACAATCAGAACTATAATTATAATAAGAGTGATATATTGAAAGAAGATATTGAATGTTATCCTGCTATATTCACACATTTCTGACATCTTTTTAGAAAATTTTCATTCATATGCGTCAGTTCATCTTTCAAAATTGAATCAATTGAAACTTAAAACGCATATAGGGTTGTCCATGAATTGCATGCAGGTGGTTCTGATATTCAGGTAAACTTCTGTAATTGAATATTAAAGATAAGAGTAACTGATCCACACTTCTTACTGAAGACAATTGGTTCCGTTTATATGTTTACGTTTTAATGCAAAATTTTTATACTTCTGTACTGAAATACAGAAAAACTTGATTTTATACACATAACCCCTTGGTTCATGAGAAAATTGGCATATGGTGTACAGTAAATGAATACACAGTAATAGGCATATCTTTATTGAGTATTCTATAAATGCAGGAAGATATAGGAATGACATACTTGCACTATTTTTTGAACAACTGACTGACATTGAATGCCAATGCAAGAACTGATGCATGTGAATGACAAATATCTAAAAAGTGCCAAAAATGTATGGATATAGCAAGATAACATTTTCTACATATCCTGTCATAAAGTACATCTTATTTTCATTGTAATTGTGGTTATAACTGTAAGAATTTGAAAGAGTTGCACAGTTATTACATCTGCTTTGCTGGGAATTAAAGCTCTGACTGCTCACAAGTCAGTTGCCATAAAATGGGTTACAAAAACCGTAAAGGACCAGTACTTGGGAAGATACATTTAAAATAACTGTATATTTGTGTGAAAAATGTTGTACTATCTCAGCAAAACAACTAAAAGAGGCATCTAGTATGGGCTACAGATAAAGGAGAAATTATAGGATAAAATTTTTGAATAAACTTGAGTGAAACCTAAGTAAGAGCTTGTAGAAGTTTCAAGTAGCTTTAAAAGAACTTACTATACAAGCCAAATTCTCCTGAATATAAACAAGGAGTACAGGAATAGCTGAATACATGTGAAAAAATGTTATTGCATACCAGGCTTCATTGGCATTTGCACATATATTTTTTCCAATCCAACCTTGGTGACATTATGATGTCATTTCATCAAGACATTAAGCTGATGGATAAACATCAGGGTTTCTGACCCATTCTTTTTATATAGCATCTAATGCCCATTTCAACTACTGTGACATCACAGGCGGTGTGGACAATGATTATATAAGTTGAAATTATAAAGAGGGAAAGGAATTTTGGGAAGCAAGCATTCCAGCCCTAATTTTAGGGTAACTCCCATGCACTTACCATTGATGAGGACTGAGCCTATTAGAGTCTTGGCAGAATTCAAATTGGACCTCCATTTTCTCGAGTCCATGCCTTAACTATGAGGGTTATTTTGTAAGTAATGCACAGTTAGCAGTACTAGGATTGGATGATGTATCACTAATGAAAGTTAAGTCAATAGAAGTTGAAGGCTTGAGAAAGAGACACGTGAGTTCATTTTGTTCATAGTTTATTTTCTATGTGTATGTGTACATAACAAGAGCTAGAAATGAAGACCTGTGACTTAAAGATCAAAGGTCATGCATTAAAATTTAAACTTTACATACCATAAAAATCCAAAGTTCTTTAAGTGAAGTTTGTGGCGAGTTCACAGAAGACTGTAGGACAGTTTCTTTTGGGTCAATCATTTTAGTGTTATATGCACCAGCATAGATGAAGACCCAAGACAAGAGCCCTGTTTCACAAAAGTATGGTCTAATACATTACAAGTGTACCAAATGGTAATTTGTAGCTATTAGTAAAATTCTGTTCCACAGAGATTTCTGCTACACTAGTACTTTACAACTTCATACTTACAAACGTACAAGTGATTTTTTGTAGTTCTGTTCCACAAAAGTATTAGTCGGGCACTGGTAGTTTATAAATTACTCTACAAGTGTAAGAACACTGGTAACTTCAAATACTAGCACAAAATTTATTATCTTTTTAATGATTTTGGGAGCCAGTTGACCCAAATGTGCTCAAGTATTAGCAAAAGTGATGATAATGATGTGTAGGACTATGTATAAAGAAAGAATAAATAACTTTGTGTACAATGATAAAGTTAGATCAAGTGCAAATAAAGTATGGCCTATGAATGATATTGGCGTTTCAGGTTCATATTTCAAACATGCATCTTATTTAATGTATTGTGAAGGTTCTTGCTACATGCCCCGAAATAATTTTTCATTCTTCATTCTCTTTTGGCACAATGATCCCAGTTTTTAGCTTATGAGAATGTGATTGTCGAGCAATACAAACAAATGAACATAAAGGATAAAATGGACTAATAAAATAAATAATTGAGAGCAATCGGGAACCTAAATTCTTCTATCATCTCCCGACGGCTGAAATAGCTCATAAATGTAACCTAATGGGACCGTCGTCTCAAAGTAGGTTATTACGCTTGAATATTGATAAATAATAATAAAGTATTTAAATTATCATTTGTTCAGAGAAAAAATCAAGACCCATTTTGCAGGAATACAATGATATGCTCTGTGCATTAAAAACGCCTAAAGAGTGGACATAACCTAATTCAAAGCATGGAGGAACAGCTGTTTGCTGTTCATCTTACTCTTATATGATGTCACTTTTACTAATACTTTACCAGTGTAGCATTTCTTTTGTGGAACAGAATGTAATAAGACCATGCTTTACAAGGAACTACACTAATACACTTGTATGTATTAGGCCTTACATTTGTGAAACAGGGCCCAGGTAGGCAGAAGACATTAACAGATGAATGAAATGTGAACCTTGTGGCAAATGCTCTTGAAGAAGATTGTTGTGTTATGTGAGGAACTTTCAGAAGTCATGGGGATTCCACCATGATCAGTTTTCTTATTTTAACAAATGATTTGCAGAAGAGAGAAATTTGTGCACAATGAGTGCCTCACTTCTTGACTAGTTAGTAGAAGTAGAAACACAAGGACATTATAAACTTGCTGAAACAAAGATTTGATGTTGAAGTAAGGCATTCTTGTGTCAAATTGTTGCTACTGATGAAATGTGGATTACAGACTTTGAGCTGGAGTTGAAAGCACAATCTCAATGAAAATTTTCATCTTCCCCACGATCAACACATTTTGATGAGTAAAGTGCAGAGCAAGTGTTGCAAAAGTGCATTATTATATTTCATGCAAAAACTGCACAAAAAATGTACTAAAACTAACCTCAGGAGCTCAAGACACATCCTTCATGACAATGCTCATCTGCTACTAGGAATGTTGGTATCAATAAGTTGCACTATGGATGGAAATGTTACCTCATCTGTCCTACAGTTCGAACATGAGCTCATCAGACTTTGCCTTATTTTCAAAGTTGAAAAAACATATGCAGGGATATAGCTTTCTGCTGCCATTATCCAAGCCACTCAACAGATAAACAGAAGTAGTGCTTTAAATGAAATACCACCACTTCCCAAATGTTGAGACTCCATCACCAGGAAACAGGGAGCCTATAATGGACTGTAAAGAGATGCTGTCAATAAAATATATGTTCAGTAAATTAAAAATAAAAAAAAAATGCATCAATATAAAATGAACTTAGTACCTTGGCCACCCATGTCATTTTCTGGTCCATGAAGTTAGACTATTGTTGAATTCTAAATCATGATGCCTTAGAAAAAATTATAAAAGACCATCATCTGTTTAAGATTTTCCAGCCTATAATTCTGTTAACGGAATTAGCTCAGGTTTTAAAATATTATTGTATCACCATAATTTATTATCAGTATGTTAATTCTTTTTTTATAAGAAATATATTTACATTACATTACACTTCCACAATTTAATTTTCATAAATTTTGTGTTAAACATTTGTATCTAGTGCAAAAAAACTGAATATATATTTAAACTCAAATTGATAATTAATATACATGGTGTTAATGCATTACACTGAAATAATTTCAGAGTGTGCAGAGATGTGGCATATAAGCAATTTGAGGTAGAAAACATATAGTCTATCTGTTCAAATTTCAAAGCTATGGCTGTAAGTTTCTAAAGTGCCAGTAAGCCACTGGCTAATGAAGATGCCCCTCAAAAGCATAACACATGGTAATGAAGGGAGGTTTCTGAATGTATAGTTCCATGCTTATGCCATTAGCTTTCAAATAAGAGGTGTCATTTGTTTTTGAGTTCAAATCTTGTTCATCACTTATTTTTATGTTGTTTTCAATTTATACACTTAAATCTTAGCATCCAAATTCATATAATTGGTGTTGTACATTCAAAGATTACCTAAATTTCATTCATATTTCTGTAGTATGCATATCACAGCACTTCATATTAAATAAAAAAAATATTTAACGGCATGACAAGAATTGAACCCATGCTGTGGAACATCAGCTTTTGCTTTGTGCATTACGTTACACAAGTAGTTAAAGTGCTTCCTCTAGAGTAGGCTAGATAATGCAAGAAGGCAGTAAAGTAGTGTAAGGTAAATTAAGTTTTAGGTACCATGTTAAGTAAGTTTATTCAGACATGTAGGTTAGTAATACATTCATTATTGAGAAAGAGAATAAAACTTTGTAAGCATTAAGTAAATTTCACTCATAATTCTTTAGTATGCATATTGCACTTCATATTAAATAAAAAAGTTCGATATGACAACAATTGAACCTGCAGCCTGTGCAACACCTGCTTTTGCATTATGCATTACGTTACACAAGCAGTTAAAGAGCTGCTACATAATGCAAGAAGGCAGTTAATAGAAATTCAATGTCGCACCGTTAAATGATTAGTTCAGGATTTTAGGAGATTTTATGGTACTAAATCCTGAACACTAATAACAGGCTGCAGAAAATTTATATTTCTATGCTCATAGGACATTTTTAAAGACATTCTAAACCAATTTTTCACTTTGCTTGGCTTTAACACTGGCTCATCAGCATCTGAGGCAAAAATATTTAACTCTATAAAACTGCATTATGTGTAGTTTTTTTTTTTAAATGGTGATTAATGCCCGTTTTTATTTACTACCGAGACACCGCAGGCTGTGAGCAATGATGATACATGAGATGAAATGATATATTGAGAAATGATTTTTTTTAAAGGAAGGAAACGTTCCAGGCCTAAGTTTAGGGTACCTCTCCGGCATTTACCAGTTATGAAGACTGAGGAAAATCTGGAAAAAACCTCAGTCAGGGAGGACGATCCTGGCAGGATTTGAACCCCAGACCTCCCGCTCACGAGTCTGCACCTTAATGACCTCGGCCACCCGTGGCGGTTTATGTGTAGTTGTGGACCATACATTGCCTATATCAAATTGTTTAAATATGACATCTCTACACTCTCTTAAGTTTTTTGGTGTAGATCACTAACACCCCTATATATACATAGGCAATTCAAATTTGTTTCATATTGTAGATCAGTCATTGCTATTGTTTTAGAAGTACCTGTATATCACGATCAAAAAACAACATATAAAGATTAGCCCTAAGACTGTTCCATTTATATTATATATATATAATATAAATGAAAAATAATGTAACACTATAAACAATGTAAGTAAATTAACAAAAATTAGAAAAGCAGAAAAGGCTAAAAACACTAAGAAAAAGTCACAGAGCTGTAATCGCTATAATTCAAATTACTACAGTTCTTCCAATTATTGTTACTTTTGTTACTATATATATGGAATACTGTAAAATATTCCAGAAATGCCAGTTAAATGGTTGGAGAGGATGTCTGAAGCAACTGTGGAATTTAAAATGTTATTTGGAGTTGAAGTTTGGGGTTTAACAGGAATTAATTGGAAGATAGATTTAATCCATAGCATGTTTTGTAAGATGTTAGTATTGCCTATAGCTTCACTAAATGGTTTGGCTGAATTGGGACAAAAAATAGTTCTGGAGAATTATGAAGTACCTACTGGTTTATGATTTGAGATTAGATGATAAATAATAATAAAAATATATTATAATGAAGAATATATGACAGCAAGGAGAAAGGAACATGGCAGCAGGATTCTGGGAGGAAGTGAGGAGAAAGATTGCTATTTTGAGATTAGGTTCAATGTTTTTGAAAGGTTATAAGGGGAAGTATGTGTTAATGTTGTATGGTATAATGGAAAGAATGTTTCATCATTAGGGGAATACAAGGAAACTGGAAGATGGCAGAATGTATATTAGAAATAAAATTGGATTTGGAAGATTAAGAAAATGATACTGATGAAAGTTTAAAATATGCAGTAAGAGTTATAAAGGTTTATGTAGGCATAGAGATCTAAACATATCAATAACTGGGAGGATTGGGTATAATAAATCCTGGGATAGAACTGTGTAAAGATTATTTAGGAACTAGATTAAATTACAGTTGGTTGAGATGCAAGTTATGTGTATTGTTAAATTAAACTAAGTTTATAATGTTGATTATGTAGAGCAGCAAATGATAAATACATTCAATTTTATTCAATCATAACATCCTAATGCCCTAAACAAGATTTGAAAAAATTTTGGGGCAAAATAAAGCAGGTTCCTGTTGCTTCACAGTTGGCCTTGACTCATTTGCACATTCAACAGTTGCCAAATCCATTGTTTTCAATATAGGCATAATAGCAGAGGATGGCAATGCAAAACTACCAAGTACCACTGAGCCCACATTTGTAATGCCCTAGTTTGGCAACACTTTAGATCTATACCATTGTTTCTTAGAGAAAATATGCACATACAATGGACACCATTCCCATTTGGGTTAAATATAATGTATACAATCAGTTATTCAATAATACAAAGTCACTTGATTCAAAGAAGGAACACCATCATGCAGTGTCATATATAAAAGCAAGATATTATGCATACATATTTTATTAAGTTCACTATTACTTCATACACAAACTTTTGAATGCCTTTTATACACAAGTTTTTCATATTTACATTACTGCAGCAAAAGTATGCTATAATTATTAAGAAAATTTACATAATTCTCTAGTTTCAAATATTTTGTTATATACAAGAATTTTAAATGAAACCACTTGCACAAAGTCACATTTACAAATCTTAATACATAAAATACATCATAATATATTTTTTTCTGGATTCAAGACAATACAAATTATTTTAAAACAAATAAGAATGTACAGTCTTCTCCTGGAACTTTATAAACAGTTGATATGGCATGTTCAAGTTCTTATCTCACATTTTAAGTTCTATAGCTTTTGTCTATCTGCACCTTTCTCAAATCCCCAAGAGCGATTTAAGAGCATACATTTGAAAAGTTAAACATAGTTCAAAAGCCTTTATGACAGATGTTGTATTTAATGAACAATATACAAACAGAATTAACCCATTATCCTAGATAATGCACAATACATATGCACAGCATATTGAAATTAAGATTAATTTCCAGCATTCTAGTTCAGTTTATTTCAATCATAAGGTTTAGAAATTTGCCTGTTGCTAAATGCAAAAAAACAAGGAATTTGAACACATGTAACTCTTCACTTACAAGTCAAGCTATTAGTGGCAGCCTTTTGTTTTCTTTCAGGCTGTGCTCAATTCAGCAAGCAACAAATCATACTAAGCTGCTCTTTGGAGAATCGCCCTACAGCAGAAATAATTCAAAACGAGCTTTGAACAGTAGACCCACTTGCTCATATTTACTAAGAAAATCTACCAAGTGCTTTCTGATCTCATAACAGAAATATTTAAAGAACAAGACCTTCATAAGACAAACCTTCTGATTCTGGAGATTCTAATCTATTTCTCAGATGCTCTAGCGTATTTGTGAAATGCTTATTTATTTGTTCTGTTTCTTCATTGGCTTCCAAATTTGGCAATTCTTCCCTAATTTTACCTATTAGCTGATTTAACATCTGTACAGTGACCTGAAAACAAAGCAAAACATTTTAAAATTCTTTCAGGCAAATTATTATAAACATAAACCACATTACATCCACCAAAAACTTCACCATCTACATAATCCTGCATGCTAATGGAATAGCCCAAGGTCTGAAGAGAACTTTAAGTTTCAAGAGAAAGAGAATTTGTGACTCCAACTGGCAAGGGAACTATCAGGAAGCTCATTTCCAAATTTTACCCCATTTTTTCCATAATTAACATTCATAGAAGCTATGTAAGTGCAAACATTAACTGCTCATATGATTAAAAAGATGCAAAATTAAAGCTTGAACAAGGGATGTTGTGCAAAGGTGAGTAGCTCATTTCCCAGTATCCTGCCACTCTATTCAGATTTTGCAGTTATCTTGGCTGGTATCAATTACGAGAGTGCTGGAACAGCATTGTGTTTTTCACCATGTCCTTTAAACAGTAATTCTTGTAGACATGCAATGGAGTTGTTTAAAACAAGAGTTAAACCCCATTCATGTTCTGTTATCTGCAGCAGATTACTTTTGTACAAAATATATTTCTGCAACAAATGACATGTAAGGAAAGATACAATTTGCAGAGTATACAGTAAAAATTATAGAAGATTTTTAGGAGTAAGTTTCTCTGATGAAACATCTATATACGTTACCAATGAAGCATTAACAGATGAATCAACCAATGAAGATAATGGCACAGTATATACAGCTGGGCATTTTGTGGTATAAAATTCTTTTTTTTTTTTTTGAATGATTTATTTATGGATGCTCTTTAACAGCTAATCATCAACGTCCCAATCAACTCAGGGCATGAAACGGCCGACAAATTTTGCTCAGAGGCCTCTCTTTCAGGCTTGAGGTTCTTTTTCGTGTCGTAAATGTACGACACGGGACCCACGGCTTTACTTCTCTTCCGAAGGATGCCATACGCCCCGAAAAAATCCATTGGTTCTGGCCGGGTTCGAACCTGCAATCTTGGGTTTAGGAGGCAAGTATGGTAACCACTACACCACCAGGACCAACTTATCAAATTCTGAGAGTGCATGTCATGAAATTGGGTTTACTACCTGTATTCTCCTTCAGATGGGTCTGTATAAATAATGGGATGGCATAACTGAATATAAACTGAGAACATTAATTATTGCCAAATATAAGCATTTTAAAATGCTTAATGTTTACTGTTAGTGCTATAGTTTAAGTCACCAGATTGATAGTGGTTGGCAATTATGTTGGCACAATTCAATCCTGTAAATTAAAACCTGCACATAATGTTTCTGGTTGCAAAATTATGGCTATAATAAAACATTTAATGCTGAATTGAATTCTTCTTAATGATACTGACCAAATGACCCTGTAAGTTCCAAATTCATTCTATTTCATTACTGGAAAATCTTAAAAATAATTTAGTATTCGACCAAATAATAATTAACATTGGTATTAAAACTCTAATATCAAATTGGGTAATCATTTTTTTTTTTGTTATATTTCAGGTTATTTAGGGTGTTCTTGGTAAAAAAAATACTAGTACGAAAGTAAATGCAAAAAAAATTAACAACTTGAGTGCCAGGATAATGGTTTATTTTATTTAATAATTATGCAGAAAACCACTCATATCTCTTTACAATATTCTTCGCTCTACACCACTTTTCTTAGCTAAACAAGGCAAAATTGAAAATCCGAGTAAAAAAAATACAATTTACCCCACTTAATTAATGTGGTGTTCTACATTATTACCCTTTAAGTGATAAACACTGAATTTCATTCATTTGAGAACTTTCGAAAAATAAGACATTTTTAAAAAATTCTGTTGGAACTCACACAGTGGAGCTTGTTAAATATAAATTATAATTAATCTGTCGTCTAACACATTCTTATGCTTCACTTACTTTTAAATACAGTGCAACCGGTTTCAAAGAGACATCCTTTCCATCTTCAAACAATTTGACGACTGGTATGAGAAACTAATATCTATGAGGACCTGTGGCTCCTTCCTGGTGGTGTTTTTTTCTTTATAAACTGGAAATTGGTATTACATTCTCCTATAATGTCGAAATTCATAAGATGATCCCTATGTTTATGAATGTAAATCTTCCACCATGTGTCCAATCCTGTACGTCTGTGTGCTTCTTTAGGTAACTTTATTTCTCTTTTTATGTCATGATTATCTATCCAAAAATGGTGTGCCACTGCTGACCTATAAATCTGTTGTACTTAAAGTTCCCAGATGTTCCTTTAATCATTTTCCTATGTTCCTTTTAGTTTTTCGAACATATATCTTATCACATTCTTTACATGTTATTTTGTAGATGCCCGACTTTTTCTCCTGTGGAATGTTATTAAAATTGTTGTCCACTAAAGCATTTCTCAGAGTGTATCTGCTAACAGGTGCCAATTTAATGTTAATATCTTTAAAATTTTTTCTAATTTATTCATAGCTACTGGATGGTAGGTGAATTTTTTAAAAACCGGTCTCTCTCTTTCAGTTAATAGTGTGGTGGTATTCTTGATCAATTTCTTCTTTATGAATCTAATAAGTTTTTTGTTTACTACATTTTTGTTAAAATCATTTATAACAGCAGTTTCCTGTATCTTCTCAAATTCTTTTTTGTACTCCTCTTGACTGATTTGATAAAGTCACCAGTCTATATGTAAAGGTGTTGAAAATTGTGAGCTATGGGGTTAAACCCATTTGATTTTATATAGTTATCTGTGTGCATATCCTTTCTATAGATTCCAAATTCTAAATTTCCATGATTATTATTATTAATTTTTATATCTAAAAATTAATAATAATCATGGAAATTTAGATTTAGAATTAATAACAATCATGGAAATTTAGAATTTGGAATCTATAGAAGGGATATGTACACAGATAACTATATAAAATCAAATGGGTTTAACCCCATAGCTCACAAGTACTTAATTTTCAACATCTTAACATAAAGACTGATGAATTTACCAATCGTAAAGAGGAGTACAAAAAAGAATTTGAGAAGATACAGGAAACTGCCGTTATAAATGGTTTTAACAAAAATTTAGTAAACAAAAAAACTTAATAGATTCCTAAAGAAGAAATTGATCAAGAATACCACCACATTATTAACTGAAAAAGAGAGACCGGTTTTTAAAAAAATTCACCTACCATCCAATAGCTTTGAATAAATTAGAAAAAAAATTTTAAAGCTATTAACATTAAATTGGCACACCTGTTAGCAGATACACTCTGAAAAATGCTTTAATGGACAACAGTTTTAATAACATTCCACAGGAGAAAAAGTCGGGCATCTACAAAATAACATGTAAAGAATGTGATAAGATATATGTTGGAAAAACTAAGAGGAACATAGGAACATGGTTAAAGGAACATCTCAGGAACAGTAAGTACAAACAGATTGATAGGTCAGCAGTGGCACACCGTTTTTGGAAAGATAATCACGACATAAAAAGAGAAATAAAGTTACCTAAAGAAGCACACAGACGTACAGGATTGAACACATGGTGGAAGATTTACATTCATAAACATAGGAATCATCTTATGAATTTTGACATTATAGGAGAATGTAATACCAATTTCCAGTTTATAAACAAAAAAATACCAGTCGTCAAATTGGTTGAATATGGAAAGGATGTCTCTTTGAAACCGGTTGCACTGTATTTAAAAGTAAGAGAAGCATAAGAGTGTGTTAGATGACAGATTAATTATAATTTACATACTAAATTCCACATCTATTTTGAATAGAAAAAGTACATTTACATTATAGTTAATGTTTTAATTAATAAATCCATAACTTTTGTAATACCTGCTCATTATACACATGTTAGCTGTGTCAACAGAAGCAGCAAAAACATCCAAAAGTGCCTATGCAACCTGTTACTACTGTATATACGGTGACAGTGACATAAAGTACTATATCTGAAGATTTGGTTACCCAGGTCTCTCCAGACTCTATTGACAAGCCACCTTGTAAATCTTCAATGTCAAGCAAGTCCACAGAAAAGAAGTCAGACTAAGAAAGCTGTTAGGTTTTGGCTAAATGAAGATGGTAAAAAAGATATTTATTAGTCATTTTGCAGAAGTTTTCCACTGGTTTAACAAATTGTTTTTATACCTTTTACAGGCTAGACAACTGAAAAAAAAAGTTTGTGATGAAGATTTACAATGATGAGCCTTGGGAATCTTAAAAGCTATATCAACATGTGATGATTTTTACAGTTTCAAACTCATGGACATCACATTTTAAGATGGCTTACTATAGCATAAAGATATTAACTTTTTTCCCACTCCTTAACAATAGATGAGATAGAATGGCAACAATTGGCACATATTGTTCTAGAAACCACAAAGAAAACATTTGTCCATTATTCTTCTTCAGCAATTTATAATACCAACCAGAGGGATTTCGAGGAGAAATCGAGAGTCAAGTGTATATTTCTTTTAATAGAGAGAAGAAAACAGAAACCAGTTCTTGTAAAGCAGCACAGTCACACACACTTACAAAATAATAAATTTAATTAGTATGGATGAATTCTTCTACCAAAACTATTGTGCTGCAACAATCAATGAACAACTTCAGCCCTATAGATAGTAAAACCATGTTCAAGGCAAAAAATATTATCAAGTCTTCAAAATCTGGGGAAATTTTTTTAAAGTTAAAAGAGTGGTATCAAGAACATTTTGCCCATTTACGCAAACAGATATGCACTTCTTTCAAATTCTTGGACTGCATGCAGCAACCCAGTTTGTTCAGAGGTTATTCATCCAGAAAAAAAACTATTTAACTTTTTCAAATTCCTGCCAGTAGATAAACTTGAACATCTAGACAAATTTGTTTTCTGCCAATGGAAATCTCTTTACAGGCATTTGATTGAAATTTTACTTATAACAGAAAACTCATTTTATGACCTGTTTAGGAGACATTATTTTAAAATTATAGTCATTTATATTTCCAGTTTTTTTTCCAAGCTATAATATATATAAATTAACTGTAATTATACAAAGACTTGTCTTCTTGCCATAGAAGGACTCCATGAGTCCGAAATATAGCAATCTCAAGTGTGACTTTTTCTTAGTGTTTTATCCTTTTGTACTATTATAATTACTGTTAATTTGTTACATTGTTAATAGTGTTACTTTATTTTTATTTTATATTATATATATACTATACTTAAAATTGCTATTTCCCAACAGTTTGTCTTGACACTAATGTACTTTGTTCAACGATGTTCTTAAGCCTTTATCCCACAATGGAAATCAGATTTCTCCAGAACTACAAAATGCTACTCAATTGATATTATTAATTTTTTTCATTGGATAAAGGTTTCTTTCCACAAAAGAATTTTCTCAGCTTTGGAAAGAGATTTAAGTTCAATATAGTCAAGTATGTGAATAAGGCAGATGTGGAAGAAAATCATAGCCCCAGTTCATTGATTTTCATGATTGCAATGACACATGTGTGAGGTGCTGCACTGTCTTGATGCAAGATCATTTTCATCTTTTCACCTGTTCTTTTCTGATATATATTTACTTTTAGTTGGTTAAAAGCTATGTATAGCACACTCCAGCAATAGATATTCCACTAGGAAGATAGTCACATCAGAAGGATATATTTAGAATCCCAGTAAACAAATGCCATAGCTTTTCCAATCGACTTCAACATTTGTCATTTTTGGGAGTGAAGAATAATGATGCCTTCCATTGTTTTGTCTCTGATGTGTAATAGTGCATCCATTTCACTACTGGTCACGAATTAATAGATAAAATAAGTTAGATCTTTCTCTGAAATAATGCCAGAATTTGCTCAGAGTTTGCATTCTGATTTAATTTTGGTCAGGTGTCAATAGGTGAAATGTGGCTGAAATGTCTATAGCTTCAGCAATTTCTTACACCTTTCTTTAGTCAGTGATCCTTGAATATGATATTGTTCATTTTTGGGCAATTTCAGTATGGTGGCAGATTATGGATATCCATTACTGGTTCACCTTCCAAACTTTCATGACTGCATTTGAACTCAGCGGTTCAATTGGAAACAGTTGAAAATGATAGCACAAAGTCTCCTAGAGTATTTATCTCATGTCATACTCTTCTGCACAAAGAATGTAATTACTGCATGCTGTTCGATATTTGCAATTTTTTCAACATGAGTACTTTTGCAATGCAACAAAGAGCAATATCTTCATGGCAAAGCATTACCGCACAGTTGTTTCTATGGAAGATGGCAGATTTTGATAAGGTATGGAACTATTGCTGCAATCTGTAGGTCATTCTTAGAACTTATCAATGATATGGTACATTTCACAGCAACTTCTAAAATTCCTGACTCCAAAACAGTTTCCCCTCTTAAATGTATTCAGGTTATTTCAGAAATATGGCTACAATATAGTGATCACTTATTCATTCATTTTCAACCCTTATTCTACATAGATATATGCAAATAGATACAGATCTATTTCTATACCATTGCCATATGTGGAACTGATTACTGAACCCATGTACATTATCATTCATCATGCCAAATGTAGGTCCAAACACAAAATTGGATTCACCACAGCACCCTGGACTTACAGAAAAATTAATTGACAATATGAAAGATTGATTATTCTTTATTTTTGTCAATCAACTTAGCAAAGTAATGAAGTATTCACTGAACAATGGAAAGCTGGAAACTTAAAAAGAAGGAGATGTTGTCAAATAAAAATACAAGATGCAGTTCATAATTTTCCGTCCTGACCATTTTAGGTATGTGATAAAATAGAAATACAAGTATCGTTTTTCAATATAATTTTCCTTTACTTCAATGCATTTCTCACATCTCTGGATTGACATTTCAATTCCCCCCCTTCCCCAAAAAAGTCTAAAGGTTTGTCTGTAAAAACAGCTTCCAACTTACTGTTACTTAATCTCTGTCCTCAAATGTGTCAGATTTCTTTTTTGAAAATAGGTAATAGTCACTGGGGATAAAATCTGGCTGTGTGATTAATGATCCAGCTTCTGGAAGCCACCTATATTCACAGCATGTGGGCTGGTGCATTGTTCTGCATTAGATGAACTCCTTGACTCAGCATTCCATGACCCCATTATCTTGATGACATTGCACAATTGATGCAATAGCTCGGTACAGAACTTCCCTGTTACTGCTGTGTTTCTTTATTTGAAGTCTTGTAATCAGAATTACTCTACAGTCCCTAAAACAGTTGCTATGGTCACTTTCGTGCACTGTGTGATCTTGGCCTTTCTAGAATTTGCTTCACCCTTCTTCTGCCACTCCATTGAAACAGGGTCATAGTAGAGGACCACAGTTTCTCCCCTGTGATCATGAATTCCAATAATGCCCTCCCATTACAAAGGTTCAAAAACTTCTGAAAATAGTTTACATTCCACTTGCATTTAAACTGCTGAAAAAATTTGGGGCACACATCTTGAAATGACTTTATGCATATGCAAAATGTTAATGAAGGATGCAAAGGACAATTGTTTTATGCCATGACTGTCAAAAATCGTGGTTAAAAACAAGCCTTTACAAAAAAACACCTAAGCACTATTAGCACCTTGATCTATTGTTTCTGGAACCATTGTTTTAATGGATGTATCATTCAACTTATATGGTCCAAAATGTTTTATATTATATCTTCTGTAAGTAAAACCTGCATTCATAATTCCTCTAAGATTTGATTTTCCCGCATCATTCAAAATGTTGTCCCAAAATATTCTATCCTTGAATGATCATTTTCAAACTGGAATAATTGAAGCAGTGATAATCATATGTACAGATTGAGTCACACTTGATCCGAGAAAGTGGGGAGGAGAGAGTAAGCAGGTAGAGCATGAAGTAAACTGGCTGGTCCACTTTCTTGGGTCAAGCAAGACTAGAACTCTCTGTAATTTCCAATACTCTTTGAGTAGTAGGATGATGATAGCCGATATGATGAATGGACCAGATTTGTCGGTGCTGCCAGTTTTGACACCTACTTGGTAGTGGATGAGAAATGTCATATGTGGCGTTCAAATTGTTGAAGTGTGCAATGAGGTGGGAGGAGTAGCAACTTAGTAAGCATTTGAGACATGGAGGAGGGCATTGAGGAATAGAGGGAAGATGCAACAGCTGAAGCCATATCAACTTTTGGCAAGTTTCGGGAGCATGTGAAATTGTGAGAGTGTATATCTTTATCTTATGCACATGACAATTTATTTTTTGGAATAATGTTTAACACCCGTTTTTACTACTGAAGTACCACAGCCAGTGGACACTGGTGATACATGAGATGAAATGATAAATTTGGGAAAGGATTTGTTTTAAGGAAGGAAACGTTCCAGGCCTAAGTTAAGGGTACCTTTCCAGCATTTGCAATTTATGAGGCCTGAGGAAAACCTGGAAAAAACCTCAGTAAGGAAGGAAGGTCCTGGTGAGATTTGAATCCCAGACCTTCCGCTCATGAGTCTGCACCTTAATGGTATGACAGTAGTGCACAACAGAATGTGTTGAATGGGGAAAATTTGTCTTTCAGTTATAAAGAAAAGAAGCAAATGTCAATTAACAACTTTTTTCAAAGAAAGTCACAACTTGTACATGGTAACATGTAAAATTGATGCAAACATGTTTGCTCATAAACTGGCTTTATTTATTATTGAACATAATTTAGGCACTTCCTTATTAACGTTTTCCCGCTTCCATTCTTTAACTTGGTTCCTCCAAAAACGATGAATCCAGTTTTTACTGTACATACAGATTCTACTCATGCCATTGCTTCACTACTTCATCTATGACTTCAAAAGCAACATTCTTCAGTGACTTGTTCTGATATGAACTAGCAGCTTAGGTGTGAATGCAAGACAGCTCAAAATGGTTGGATGAAATACTACCAACAGACTACCTTGATATCTATAGCTATTAAGAACTATGACTTTACATGATTTATTATGACATTCTCACTATCACAGTTCTATCATCATTGCCAATAACAGTCTCTATTTCTGTTTTTCATCTTCCAGTAACAAATTTTATTTTGATTCATTTAAAATGTTTTATTTTTCCATGTATTTAATGTGACTCAAACATTACAGGACATTTACATGCTTTCCCCCATATGATCTCCTATTCATTTTATGAAATTTTTTGGCATTAGAAATGCAATAACACTTGGAATGAAGTCAGATTTCCCATCAAATGAATTGTAAACTTACTTTTTTGCAACTTATTCTCATTCATGTAATAATAGAGGTGCTTTATCCAACAAGGAATGTATAAATGTGATAAAATGAAATTTCAGTCACAGAATCAATGTGAGATAATAATGCATGTTCAAAAATTAGCAAGGGTATGAAACTGAAGCTGAATTCGACAAAACAACAAAGCTGTATGTCATATATATTCCTGCTTCAGTCTGGAAGATTAAGAAATACAAATACACGCATATATGATAATGATTATGATAATTTAATATATCCGTTAATTACAGAATACAATAGGCTGTGTCAGTTGTACATGCAAATAGAGCCCCTATGATCTTATCAAATAAACATCATAGAACAATTGTAATCTTAAAAGAAGTTAGCAACAGTGAAGTTATTACTGACAGTCAGTCCCCAGCTGAAGATGAGAGCGAATGCTCTTGAAACATGTTCTGAAGAATTAACCAGTTAGTGAAGTTTTAGTGTCACCTAATACTAAGTCATTTGTATATATCATAGAACAATCCTGTCAAGTTGTTAAATGGGTTGTTATTTAGTCTTGACCTGAATATTTTATTTGAATGTACAGGAACAGCAAGGAGATTAAATGCACTGACACAAAAATGTTCAAAGTGAATAAGGAAATAGATTGTACTGAAACAAAAATGTTCAAAGTGAATAAGGAAATAGATTGTACAAAAAGTTTTAAAGATAGGTCACAAAACGAAGATCTTTTGGGGAATATTTATTCAAAGTAAAGAATATATGGATATGGCAAGTTGATATTAGGTATGTGTAATTAATGAATTCAAGAAGAATTAACATTTGAAAACAGAGAAAGAGCTTAAAATAGAATAATAACAAGAGGAAATAAAATAAGGAAAGGGTATTTAAAGAGAATCCTTTTGTGTCATGAAAGAGCTTTATGAAGTGATGGCTGAACTGAAGATAACAGGTTAGTATAGGATAGTAGGTGTGAGCTAGGGATTACTCTATTTTATTTTATTCTATGAATTGGAGAAAGAATAATTATGATCAGTTTATTATTTATTATAATACATTAATTGTATTAATGGGGGATCACACTAACAATGGCCTGTGTCAGATATGGAAGCCTCCTTGTACTTTCCTTAGCATTTCAATAAATAATCAATATATATATTTGAGCTTTGGTTATATGTACCTTCTGTCATTTAAGTAAATTTCAGCATGATTACAGTGCTTAATTCCTTATAAGAACAAACTGTATACTGCACTCAAACTGATATAGATTTGCAAGAATAAACATGCCATGCAGGGAAATGTCAAAATTCTATTTACTATTACCTGTTCATTATCCTTCTCATAGAAATAAATATAATGATTCAACAGCTCCACAAACAATTGAACTTGCACTGATGGATCCATACACTGATTTGCTATTCGAACACCTTTCTTTAAACATTCCAACACTCTTTTTCCATCATGCATCTGCAAACAAATTGTACAATTAATGAATACTTAATTTTAATAAAATATGTATTAAAACTGAGCACCTGTAAATATTAAATATAACATTTAATTTCGTGTCGGAACCAATACAGTGAATTAATTTCGTGTCGGAACCAATACAGTGAAGCGTGAACAGTAAGTGGAGCATAAGATTATTAAAATCGACTCACTATGAGTCGACTCGCAACTGAGGATGCAGGCAAAAGCCTGCGAAACTAGTTTTGCATAATTCAACAGTAAGTGGAGCATAAGATTATTAAAATCAACTCACTATGTAATTAAGAACCTGTAAATATGGTAAAATAAATTAAACTGCAGCTGAAAGTAAAATTAAATAAGTTTGAAAATCATTAAATAATGCATACAGCATTTGATTTTGGTCTGCTGTTTCCCTTAAGACCTTTTACTTAAAAAGACAGTAATAGATTTTGACTTTATTATGGCTTTGCTATGGTTCTTGATTGAGTTATACATGTGCTCTTATCAGGGAAAGCCTACAATATTACATCAGCTCTAACTGTAAGTGAGAAGGCAGCAAACTAAAATACAGTTTAGGTGGTTAGAGAGAAAGTAATGGCAGGCAGAATAGCATAAATTAAGATAAGAGCAGATATCTGACACACTATCAGAATAGCGCAATCAATATACTGTCACTTAATTGTCATTTAGTCAACTTATACTGATTAACAAGCTAGATTATGTGTGTGCATTACTAACCAAGAAAGCCAGAATCAGAAAACACAAAGTTTTAGCCTTGGGTCAAGATGCCTGTTGGCATTTTCTTAAGAGTATGCCCTCTAAAAAGGCAAATACCTGGCAATTTGGCACCAATGGATTATGAGCTCATTTTATCTCTTAGTTCCATTCTTCATCTCAAACGCCTTGGCAGTTGGCATGATATGTTAATGTAAGTTAAAAAAAAATAATAATAACCAGTAACTGGGCTGCACAATTAATGAAGTATCACAGTATTTAGGTATATAGCATTTAATACTTTTCTTCCAGGCTGTTATGCCACTATATGCTGAAGATAAGACTTCCAGACATTTCGTTCGCAACAATGGCAGGCATCTTTGGTGGCGTGGAGTCTCCTCAGAAAAGGTATCACTGCATCTGAAGTGTTGGCTGCCAGAGTTGCTATATTTATACTGCCAATGCCCTCTGCTGGTTGGTTTGGGGCAGGTGGTGGTCGGTTGGCTGGTGGGAGGAGCCTCTCCTGTGCTGCTGCACTCTTGTGATAAGCTCACTATGTTTTCATATGTTGTGTATTGTACTTTGTTTTCAATTACTGTACACCAGATGCTGTTTAGTTTGAGAGCTTCTTCTTTCTTGTTGAAATTGTTGGGATATTTGTAAATTTCCATGGCTTCTCCTTGCAGTTTTGCATGGTAATGTGTAATAGAAGAAAGGACGCTAGTGTCCTGAAACTTGATGATATATTCCCTCTCCTCTTTGTAGGGATGTTCTGCTACCACACTTATCTATTTGATCTAGATGACAGTTTCATCACGTTTCAGGGCACTTGTGTCCTTTTTTCTATTACACACTACCATGCAAGACTACAACGAGAAGCCATTGAAATTTACAAATATCCCAACAATTTCACCAAGAAAGAAGCTCTCAAACTAAACAGCAATCTGTATCCAGTAATTGAAAACAAAGTACAACACACAACATGTGAAAACATAGCAAGCCTATCACACAGAGAGCAGCAGCACAGGAGAGGCCAGGCTCTTCCCAGCTGCTGACTGACCACCATCTGCCCCAGACCAACCAGCTGAGAGCACTGGTAGCATAAATATAGCAACTCTGACAGCCAACACTTCAGATGCAGTGATAACTTCTCCGAGGAGACTTTGTCCATGGTACCGACGATGTTCGCCATAGTTGCAGATGAAATGTCTGGAATTCTCATCTCCACCACAACAGCCCGGAAGAAAATTGTAGTTACACCTATGATTCCAGTCATGAAAGCCTACATTTTCTCACATAGCATTAAGGAACACATAAGCTCTCTTCCTGCTAGTGGATGCAATTTGAAAATTAATAAGCTTTATTTTAGAAAACCATTCACTTGCAATTAAAATATTATTAGTTATCGCCACTTATACACATAATAGATAAACCATGCACAAACAATCTTATGCCGTACAAAAAGTAATGCCACTGTCTATGCTTTACCATGTTGTTTATAACACCAGTGACTGTACTAAATGAAAGTGATGATTAATACGAGTTGGTACACATAGAAGGAAGCCACACCGACAACTTTTTTTGTGCTAATAATTTTTCTTTTCCATGATAATTTCTCCTCTGACCATAATGCCGTAATTGTGGGGAACATCAATAACAATTACAGACAATTCAAAATAGTTGCCAGTCTGCATGTATATATTTATACACATACTGGCTAAATTTCTTTCACCCAATGATTATTCCTAATTACAGATGGCATATAAAAATAATAGAATAAAGTGCAGTTGCTTCTGAGAAAGTAGTGGTTATTAATCTCAAATGTAATTGAAGAGTTAGCAACAACAATACACTCTATATAAACATTTATTAACATACCTCTTTTCCTTCAGTGGCAAGACTCTTTCCTGACCAAAACAAGTGTGAACATGTGGCCACACCTCGACACTGATCTGGTTTCTTAAGTAGCTTAGATGCAGCTAAAGCACATTGTGTTCTTAAAGGTTCATGATTTTCTTCACTGAAACATGACATTTGTTCAAATGTCGCCACTATTAGTGTAATAGCTGCTAACTGTGCTTTGCTATCTGAGATTTCATCTTCATACAAAGAAAATGCCTAAAGTAAAAAAGAAATGATATTAGTGCAAAGAGGAAAAACATCTTAGTCAAGTAAAAAAAAGACCAGCTCTTGGACATGGCTCATAAAAACTAAGGTTTGACCCAGATTTTATTATTTTAATCAATTATTTGGAATTAAATGGATTTTTGATTTTGTGTTTTATTTACTCTTCTTTCATTTATAATTTAAATGACTACTTGTTCTCTGCATTTATTAATGATGATTTCCATGTTTACAAATGTTGATAATTAAGAAAATATTTAATTGATATCCTTGTATGATTCAGTTGAACTACACACTTAAAACTTCACTTACTTTTCATAAATGTATGGAACCGGTTCCTAGAACATTTAGTTCCCATCTTCAGCCAGGTTAAAGTTCAACTTGAACTTTAGGCTGGCTGAAGATGGGAACTAAATACTTGAACTTTAACCTGGCTGAATGAAGATGGGAACTAAATACTTGAACTTTAGCCTGGCTGAATGAAGATGGGAACTAAATGTTCTCGAAACCGGTTCCATACATTTATGAAAAGTAAGTGAAACTTTAAGAGTGTGTAGTTTAACTGAATTAATATGATTAGCTTCACTGTGCAAGTTCCAATTTAAATTTTAATTAAGAAAATATTTGTTTTTTCCTTTTCTTCCTTTCTTACTTTTTAAAACATATTGTAAGGATTAGGCAGAGACCAATTCTAGCTATTGGAAATGTTAGCCAACAGACATTATAAATAGTGGATCAGGAAAAACAATTTTTTTATTTTGTATATGAAAAGGCTTCTGTGAAGTTATCTGTGTACTTTCTTCAGTAAAACTTAAATACTACTATATTGTAAGAATGATGTGTTTCTGTACTGTCCTTCTTTATTCATTTTTTCTGTCCCTATTATTGCTTGACAGTGATATGTTGCTGATTTATTTTGTAATTAACCTATATAATATAGAAACATGTGCAATTAAGACTTAATAAATATATTTTTGGATTATAAGCCACAATAAATTTATACTTCATAACTGATAATAATCTAAATGCTGCCTCTCAATGAAGCACACTGCTAATGACAGGTAGCAAATGAAAATCATAAAACAAATTAATAAATAAAAAGAGAATTAAATTAGAAATAGTGTTTGCTCTACTAGAGAGCAGTAGGGATATATGTGGGGCATTGGAAAAGTACTGAGCCTGATCAAGGAAACACAAGATTTAAGAGATATATATATATATTTTAAATTTTTTATTTTTAACATAATCATCTTGTAAAGCAATATATTTTATCTAATGACTTTCTAACTTTTTAATACCCTCAGCAAAATAAGATTTGTCCAGATGTGAAAAATAAGCATCTGTCTCAGATTCAACCTCATCATATGATGTGAAATTTCATCCATTCAGACATTTCTTCAGTTTTGGATACAAAAAGTAATCGCTGGGAGCCAAATTCTGCAAATAAGGTAGACATGGAAGCAAAGGTCAGGTAGTTTTGAAACAATCCCAGACTTGTGTGAAGGCACTTTATCTTGATGAAAGAGAACTTTCTTTTTACAAGGTGTGGACACTTAGCCTGAATATCATTCATTTCATCCAGTAGTGAAGTATAATACTCCCTGGTGATGGTTCCGCCCTTCTGGAAGTAGTCTACAAGCACCCCGCCATGAGAATCCAAGAAAACCTGACCATAACTTTTCCGTTTGCTTTCTTTGGTGCACTTTCACTTGGACTGCTTCTTCATCTCTGGCATGTGTGATGAATCCATGTTTCATCTGTTGTTATGAAATGTTGGAGAAACTCATTGGAATTGCATTTAAACAAGTCTTAACACCAACACTCTTGCAAAATGTTCATTCAAATGCATTTTTGATCCAATGTTAACAAATGTACATAAAGTCAATTAAATTATGCCATGGCAATCCCAAAACAGTAGCCATCATCTTTCCTATTGAGGGGATTCTTTTAGCTTTGCACATTCTCACCCATGTTTCCTCTGTTTCTTCATTTGCAACATGTAATGGTGGATCCACATTTCTTCAACTGTTGCATACCATCTCCAAAATTCACTTGAATTTCATTGAACCAGTTCCAAATTCTGCATGAAAGTGACATTCATTCTATTTTCTGGTCAATTGTTATCCAATGTGGCATCTATCTTGTTGATTGCTTTTTCATTGGTAAATGATTGTGCAAAATTTATGCACCTGATCTCCAAATATTTTTCCACAGTTTCAGCATTCTCATACACCTTCAGTCTGTGATCACTCGGCAACATGTCATGATTTTTTTTTTCAAGCATTTTAGTTATTATCTCAACAAGACTTTTAGAATTATCTGCATTACTTGTGCTCATTCAGACGCATCTGAACTCACCAATCCATTTATACACATTCAAAGTGTAAAATGGTTCGAACCCAGCCAGGACCTTGGATTTTTTCGGAGCGTAAAAATCCTAAGTATGGCTTCCTTCGGAAGGGAAGTAAAGCCGTGGGTCCCATGTCTTACATTTACGGCACAAAAAAGAACCTCAAGCCTAAAAGAGAGGCCTCTGAGCAAAATTTGTTCGCCATTTCACGCCCTGAGTTAAATGGGACGCTGATGACCTGAGATGTTAAAGAGTGTCCATAAATAAATCATTAAAAAAAAAAAAAAAAAAAAAAAAAAAAAAAAAAAAAAAAAAGTGTAAATGCAGATTTGCATAATGCTTATCCAGCTTCAATTTAAGAGTTAATGATGTAAGAGCAAAGATTTTGATTAAATTAATGAGTAATACAGAACAAATGGCTGCATTAAAACATTTTTTTAAAAAAGAAGCTTATTTTAAAAAACATATGGAAATACACAGTGAAGCCTTTTAACCCTTTAACACACAAAGATGCAGTTTTCAACAACTTGACATATAGCTTGGTTAATTTACCAATTAGTAAAGAAGAGTATAAAAAAGAATACAAGAAAATAGAAGAAATGGCTTTAATAAAAATCCGGTACATTAAAAAGTGGAAAGATTTAAAAGGAAAAAACTTATCAGAGATATCACCACATTATCAGCATATATAGAAAACCTGATTTTTAAAAAATTTACATATCCAAAAGCAATGAAAATAATTTCAAAATAGTTTTTAAGGTTTCAATATAAAATTAGCACCCATTAACAGATTTAATTTAGGGAAACATCTTGAAAGAAAAAACAGCTGTAAACACCCCACAAGAGAGAAAAAACAGGTATTTACAGAATAACATGTGTAGATTGTGAAAAGATCTATATTGGAAAAACAAAGAGAAATATAGACACATGTTTAGAAGAGCATTTCAGGAATATAAAATATAAACAGAAAGACAGATCAGCTGTAGCATATCATTTTTGGACAAAAAAACCATGAGATTGTAAAGGTGGATTTATTAAAAGAGACTGAAGGACATATAGAACTGGATACTTGGGAAAAAATTTACATTTATAAATACAGAGAACAATTAATGAACTTTGTATTCCAAAGGTAAAAACACCAATTTTAAATATATAAAAACACCATCAGGGCAGCTCTTCATCTTGACAGAGCTGTTGGATTCTCCAACTAGTCGTACCCTTGGCCGAGGATGAAGACAATGATCTTTGAAACTGGTTCCAAATATCACACAAATAAGTGAAGCAATACGAGTGTTTAGCAGGACATATATCACATGATTTTATTCATATGGCTGTATGTCTGAAGAAGGGATATCTCTAGTTTTCATTCCAGTAAGTAACTACTGATGAACCAGGGATTGAGCTATTAGGATTTATTTACATAATAGATTTATTATATTTTATTTATACACAGTAACAGCTGTAATAGAAGATTGTTATGATACATTAAATTCTTTTTGTCTGTTCTTTTTCATTGCGTTGCTTGATATCTTGGAACGTGCTTGGAGATAAATAACTGAAGTCAGAATCTGCAAACATCCATTACTTTTTGTTTTTTAACCAAATTTTGCAATCTCTTAGCTAATAATCCTGTATAAACTTTACCTTTACATCCAACAAACTTGTACTTCTATAATTAATAGGGTTGTTTACAAAAAAATTAGACATCCTCTTTTGATAGAAAAAGCTAAATATAACAATAAAAAATTAAATCCACAACACAAAGCACAAAAAATGTATTCTTCACATATGAAGGGCAAAATGTAAGTTCTTAGAAATCAGCACCATTATTCCTGTTTTGTATTTCTTTCAAAATTGCATTCATTAAACTTACCAATAACAAAAATGTTCCCCTAACCTCACATTAAATCTTGCAGAATTCACCAGTTATTCCACCTGCTCCATGGCCTTGTTTGGTTTCAAATTCTTAATTCATTCCTACACTTCATTTTACGCAATCTCCTGAATGTAAAACCTTCCTTTCTATAAAATATTTTCTTGTGTTATAAATGTTTCCATTCTCTAAAGCCATCTAAAATAACTACACCAAATTTAGGTGGCTATTATATTTTTCACTAATTATGAATTCTTTGATTAATGGATATACTTTTATTGCCTCACATTCATTCTTACTCATTCAAATTCTCCATTCCTTCTCCCTCACAAATAATCTATAACTCAACTTTTTATTTGGTAATTTTTTACCTCCTCCAAATCTCTTTCCAATTTCCATCTCTCTTACTCTTTTATTATCCTCTTCTTTGTTATTATGCATTTATCATACCTATCTAGTCTATTATCTATTTACATTTCTTTGACTAATTTTCTACTATTTGCCTTCTTTAATAGTGTTTTCTATTATTAGATGTACTTCCTCAGAATTATCCCTTTTTAAACAGCTCAGTATAAATTTTTTCCATTTAAGTAGATATCCGACTACTTGTACAGGAGTTCTCATACTTCTTTCCTAATTTTTTTGTACCCAACTCTATAGAACCATTTGTCCTCCTTTCTCCCATAATTTTAAACTTAACTCTTAAGCAAAATAATTGCTAATGCAAATTGAGCTTAAAAAATCTATAAGAAAACTATTCGCAATCCAAGAATATTACATATCATTTACTAGGCTTTGTCCACTTCTATTTATAAAGATAAACTCATTTCATTATTTTATATGTAAATTGCAACTTGCACAGTGAAGCCAATCATATTAATTGATATCATTGTATGATTCAGTTGAACTAAACACTCTTAAAGCTTCACTTACTTTTCATAAATGTATGGAACCGGTTTCGAGAACATTTAGTTCCCATCTTCAGCCAGGCTAAAGTTCAACTGTCGGATCATTCATTGAGCCGTGGGAATGTATATTCTGCTGTGGTGGCAGTGTGATAAACTTGTAGTTTATGTTTTCATCCCTGACAATGTTGAAGTTCATTATGCTGTCTTTGTATTTGTAGATGTAGATTTTCTCCCAGGTTGCTAATTCCGTAGGTCCTTGTACTGATTTTAATAATTTTGCTTTATTTATTATGTCATGATTTTGTGTCCAAAATATATATGCTACTGCCTATTTCTCTATTTGCTTGTACTTTATGTTCCTGAAATGTTCCTTTAACCGTGTGCCTATGTTTCTCTTTGTTTTTTCAATGTAGATTTTTTCACATTCTGCACAGTTTATTTTGTAAATACCTGATTTTTCTTCTTGTGGAATACTGTCATTAACATTATCTATCAGTAAAATTTTAACATTAAATCTATTAATCGGTGCCAACCTGATATTACAATCTTTAAGAATATTCTGAATTTTTTTTTGTGGCCCATGGATGATATGTGAATTTTTTAAAAATTAGTTAATCTTTTCTTGCTGAAAGTGTTGTGGTTTCTTTGATATGTTTTTGTCTCTTGAATTTCTGCACCTTTTTATATACTAGTTCTTTTTTAAAACCATTTTTAACTGTCATTTCTTCTATTTGTTTGTATTCTTTAACAACATCAATGCTCTCTCTTACTATTTACCAAAATGGTTAGCTAATAGATTCAAGACATTACCAAAATTTCAAACCAGGAGCATAAATAATTCATATCAGTTAATATAAAAAATTAAAGACATAAAATTGCACCCCTCTGACACTCTTATATCTTTCGACATAGAATCTCTGTTTCCGAGCATACCAAAAGAAAAACTCCTGATTTATCTACATGATTGGCTAAAAAAAAAGTGGAATTAATGATACACACATAAAAGAATACATCAAACTGACAGAAATTTGCATAAACCAAGCCTTTTTAACTTTTAAAGGAAAATTTTATAACAACAAGCTGGACTTATAACGGGCAGCCCCTTATCTTCATTTCTAGCTAACCTCTTCATGAGTAGATTTGAAACACACATCAACACAGCTTTTCCATACATATTTAAGGTATGGTACAGATATGTAGACGATATATTTGCCATAGTTAACAAAAAACTCATTGACGATGCCTTAAAACTTCTAAATATTCAAAATATAAACATATCATTTACATACGAAATAGAAACAGATAACATGCTGCCATTCCTGGATATTTAAAATAATGAAATGCCAAGAAAAACTTAAATTTGGAATATACAGAAAGAATACACACGCAGATAATCACATCAAAGCTGACAGTTTTAACCCCACAGCGCACAAACATGCATTAATTAACAGTTTAACCACCAGCTAGTTAACCTACAAATTAGCAAAGAAGAATATTTTAAAGAATACAAATAGAAGAAATGGCAGTTAAAAATGGTTTTAAAAAAGAACTAGTACATAAAAAGGTGCAGAAATTCAAGAGACAAAAACATATCAAAGAAACCACAACACTTTCAGCAACAAAAGATAAACTAATTTTTAAAAAATTCACATATCATCCATGGGCCACAAAAAAAAATTCAGAATATACTTAAAGATTTTAATATCAGGTTGGCACTGATTAATAGATTTAATGTTAAAAATTTACTGATAGATAATGTTAATGACAGTATTCCACAAGAAGGAATGTGAAAATATCTACATTGGAATAACAAAGAGAAACATAGGCACACGGTTAAAGGAACATTTCAGGAACATAAAGTACAAGCAAATAGAGAAATAGGCAGTAGCATATCATTTTTGGACACAAAATCACGACATAATAAATAAAGCAAAATTATTAAAATCAGTACAAGGACCTACGGAATTAGCAACCTGGCAGAAAATCTACATCTACAAATACAAAGACAGCATAATGAACTTCGACATTGTCGGGGATGAAAACATAAACTACAAGTTTATCACACCACCACCAGAGCAAAATATACATTCCCACAGTTCAACGAATGATCCGACAGTTGAACTTTAGCCTGACTGAAGATGGGAACTAAATGTTCTCGAAACCGGTTCCATACATTTATGAAAAGTAAGTGAAGCTTTTAGAGTGTGTAGTTCAACTGAATCATACAATGATATCAATGATTTCATTATTATTACCTCTTGCACCTTAATTATTATATATATTTTATCTTTATTAATTCTATTTGCCATTTCTCTTATATTTCTCCCCTCTTCCATCCATTTCAACCTGTTCTTCCCCTATTCTGGCATTAAAATATCTCAATCCTGTTTTACAAGGATTGCTACTTAAATTTTGGGATTTAAAGAAGCTATGGGAGATAAAAGTTTCCTATTGGTACCACTGGAGAGAGTAAATGTTGATTAGTAACCATAGTGGAAGCTAGTGTGCAACACTCAATGCTACAGCTGCACAAAAATACAGAGATTTTTCAGACTTTGCTCTTTCATTTATAATGTCTACTAACTGGTTTGTACTGTTCAGAGAAGCAAGAACAGTTGAAAGATGAGGAACACATGGGGCATCCGGCAATTAAGCTCTTAAGTACAAAAATGGGCCATGTCTACCTTTGGTGCATTTAAAAGTAAGCACATCATATATGGGTCAGTAAAAAGTGGAAAAGAAAAGAAAAAAGTTTAGAAATATGTCTTTCACTACTGTCTGCTGCCATACTTGTGTACTTCTAAGAAGTGGGAGCATACAGTGGACCATTTCCAACAAATGATTAAATGGAAAATTTTGAAGTAGATTTCACTGATTTTGATGATTCTGGAAGTTATAAGAGTAACTATACATATATGCTACCATATAACCTTTTTTGTGTATTTTATTTTTAAACAAAGTCATGGTAAAAATTAACTTCAAAGTATCCTAAACTGTTATTGTACAATGCTGTAGCAATAAAAACACTTAGAAAATTTGAATAGTTTGGGATTTTCACAATGAAGTATAGTATCATATAACAGATTATTTATAAGGAAGTCACTCAAATTTTACTAGTTTTACTCCACTTACTTGGACATGTTTCAAAGGCAAATTTCCTTCATCATCAACAATGTTTCACTGTCAGCTTTCCAGCATGGTACTAAGATGTCGCACTTTGGGTTTTATAAACTTTTTGATGAGGTTGCTGTTGTTTGGAAGATCAAAATGAACTACATTTTCTTTGTATAAAATATAGTGAACTTTTGTAACAGTGATGTCATAAATTTCAAAAGATTTTTAAAAGATACAACATTGTTTTGGCTCCAAAAAATAACTATTCCATTAAAAATATCCTTAACTCAAAACAAAAAGAAGATAACCTACAGGAAGAAGATAAATCAGGAATATATCAGATGAACTGCAATGATTGTGAAAAAGTTTAATTGGAAAGACAAAAAGAAACATAAAAACATGAGCTAAAGAACACATTAGGAATATAAAGCAAAAACAAGAAGAAAAATCACCAGTAGCTAGGCATTTTTGGAAAGAACAACATAGCATTAATAAAAACCCCAAATTACTTAAAAATATTAAAGGAAAAACTGAACTTACAGTCTGGGAAAACATCTATATTTGGAAGAATAAGGAGAAAGTTTTTAATTTCGAAATCCCGCCAAGTGATGTGCAAATACAAAAGTTCATCAAACCTCCACCAGAGATGAATCGATCTGCAACAAACAGGGAGGCCGGCAGTTAACCAGGAACTGACGATAGGAGCGATGGCTCCCGAAACTAGTCTTCCATTTTATTGAATTATAGTGGTGTGTATGTTACAGTCTCGACTTAATTTATTAAAATGTTAAATTGTCTTTGTTTTCGTTTAAGAATATATTTTTCCACACTGATAATTGTATGGGTTTTTGAAGAACTTTTAAGAGTTTTGGTTCATTTTGGAACTCATGGTTTTTATGTTAGAAATGGTATACTACTGCTGATTTTTCTGTATATTTATATTTTACATTTCTCATGTGTTTCTTAAGCCATACGGTAATGTTCCTTTTTGTTTTACCTATATATTTATTATTACTGTCTTTGCATCTGATTTCATAAATGCCTGATTGTTTTCCTGGTGGGATTTTGTCCTTTGTGTTGGTATTTAGGAGATTTTTCAAACTGCATTTATTCACTGGAACCAAAATAATGTTGGCCTGTTTAAAAATCTTTTGAAATTTTTGATGTACCCATGGATGGAGTATAAAATTTTTATATATCTGCTCTCCTTTGTAACCTTTCAGTGTGGTGATTTCTTTTATTTGTTTTTGTTTTTTGAATTTTTCTATCTTTTTCTTGACCAGATCTGTTTGTATGAGACAGAATACAAATTGGAGTACCAAAAAATCATGGATATAGCACAGAAAAATGGCTACATAACAGATCTGGTCAAGAAAAAGATAGAAAAATTCAAAAAACAAAAACAAATAGGAACATTACCATACGGTTTAAGAATACATGAGAAATGTAAAATATACACATATGGAAAAATCAGTAGTAGTATACCATTTCTGGCAAAAAAAACATGAGTTACAACATGAACCAAAACTCTTAAAAGTTCTTCAAAAATCCATAGAATTATTGGTGTGGGAAAATATATTCTTGAACAAAAACAAAGAAAATTTAGTTATTTTTGATCTTCCAAACAACAGCAACCTGACCAAAAAGTTTATAAAATCCAAAGAGCAACATCTTAATACTACCATGCTGGAAAGCTGACAGTGGAACCGTCCTGATGATGAAGGAAATTTGCGTTTGAAACATGTCCGAGTAAGTGGATTAAAACTAGTGAAATTTGAGTGACTTCCTCATAATTTGTTATGTGACACTTAGAGAAGTTTATTAATAATTTCATGAGAGATCTCTGTAAGTTTATGTCCTTTACAAAATTCTATGTGTATATGTAGGGATGCGGCTTGCCTTATATTCTATAGAAGTATAGACTTTCTCCATTTTAAACAATAAAAGAAGTCTCTTTTATGATGTCATTCTTGTCAATAGGATCATCAACCTCGCCCTTCTAATCATCTGACATTTCAAATGATTCATCTTGCATTTTTTGGCAGGTATTGTCTTCTTCCTTACTTCACATACATCATGATAGCATTCAACATCCATCTTACACTGAAACACTACCTCTATAGCCATTAAATCTCGTGGCTGTACCTAATTTTTCTAAAATTTTTGGAGCCACTTCCATTTCAATTTATTCTTTGTCAAAAATAATTTCACAAAATTCAAAATTTGTACTTGCCTGCTTTTCATCTGTTGATTCTGTACTATTTTTCTTCTTAAGCACATGCACTTTGATCTTTTCTCCTTTTTCCAGATTCAGTTTTTTCTTCAATGAAGCTCTTTAGTTACAATTTAGAGTTAGCTGTTGACTTTAATATATGTTTCTTTTTCATATCAAGGAGACTGCTTTTATAATTTTTCAATAATTCACAGTTGTTTTCAGTAAAACGGTGTGAACAAACAACTGACGTACTACTCTGAATGAAGTACTGTCTATTAATTTGCTTTAACCAGATTAAATATAGTTTCAGTGACTTTTAGGAAATTTGTTAAATGAAGGGTCTTCTTCCTTTCCTGTCAGTGTGACTGCTACAGCCATACCACTACACACATGTATGATGTAAGCAACAAAATTTGGCTAATGCTGTTCTACAAAATTAATTAATTACTCACCAGTAGTTAGATGATTACACTCAAAATAAAATTATTATAGTTTGGTATTCTTAAAGCATAAATTTATATTCTGAGTAGCATAATTAATGCAGAACAGTGAATAAAAGCTACAGTAATGCTGTACAGCATACTATACGGTCAGAGGATCTTTAATTTTACATACATAAGGATTTATTTACAAGCTGTATAATTCCAGAGAAAATTTCTTCATAATGTCTGGATGTTCTCTAAGGGAGGGGTGAGAAAGAAATGTCATTAATCAGATTATCTGGCATCAGAAATTTCAATTCTTAAATTATTTGGCATTAGAAATTTCAATTTTTAAATACTGTCCCATAGTCTTCTGCGATGTTGAAAGGAACTTTTTGCCATTTAAAAACATTTTTGTGGACAACAGACAAACTTATTACCTTAGATTTTAGAAAAAATATGTTTAGTTTAGTAACTCTTGCAGAAATTAGTAAAGTTGTGCCATAATATTCTTTTTTCATGTATATAATTCTTTAACATGCCAAAAATATGCAATTGATCAAAATTTCATTAATAGTAAGTGTCTTGAAAAATAATGTATTTCCTTCAATTTTTAACAATGCAAATTTTGTTACTTTTAATGTATATATTTTATTTATATTCATTAATGTAAACAATCGTTAGAATGCACTGCACTTAGACTAAAAATGAGATAAAAACTGAAATTAACAAAAGCTATTCAAGCATGCAGCTAGAAATAGCTACAGGATGGAACTATGGATATGGCTCACTGGAACTGACACAACAAATAATCTTGTTAATTGAATATGTCGTCTTAACACTCTTCATGGTTCACTAACCTTAAAAATATACGGAACCGGTTTCAAAGATATGTTATCTCTATCTTCGGCCGTGGACGACTGGTGTGAAAGGTTGTTGTTGCGTAGAATCAGAAGCAATGTTCCGCTCTGGTGAAACTTTTATGAACTTAAAATTTAAATTTTCTTCTTTCGGAATGTCAAAATTCATCAAATGATCCTTATGTTTGTAGATGTAAATCTTTTCCCAAATATCCAATTTTACTGGTCCCTGTACAGCTCTCAATAATTGAACTTTTTTCTTTATATCATGATTTTCGGTCCAAAAGTGATATGCCCATGGTGATTTTTCTATTTATTTATATTTTAAATTCCTCATATATTCTTTTAGACGTATCCTCACATTCCTCTTGGTTTTTCCTATGTAGATCTTATCACATTCAGCACATGAAATCTTGTAAATTCCTGATTTTTTCTCCTTTGGGGTATTATCTGTAGTATTGCCTTTCAAAACGTTGTTTAGACTAAATCTATTAGTGGGAGCCAATTTTATATTAACATCTTTAAATATTTTTTGAAATTTATACATCACTGTTGGGTTATATGTGAATTTTTTAAAGGACATTTTTTCTTTAACTGTTGATAATGTAGTGCAATTTTCAATTCTTTTCTTCTTCTGGAATTTTTTAATCTTATTATATATTAAGTCTTCATTAAAACCGTTTAAAATTGCTATTTCTTTAATTTTTTTATATTCTATGTTATATTCTTCTTTACTGATTGGCAAATTGATCATTCTGCATATCAGACTATTAAAAATTGCATGTTTGTGAGCCATAGGATTAAAACCATTTTCTTTGATATAATTATCTGCATGTGTGTCCTTTCTATATATGACAAATTTAAGGTTTTCTTTACTTTTTATAATTTTAATATCCAAAAAAGGTAGCATATTGTCTGTTTCTATTTCACGTGTGAATTTTATATGTTTATCTTGAATATTCCAAATCTTTAGTGCATCTTCAATTAACTTTTCATTAACTATGGCAAAACCATTATCAACATATCTGTACCAACACTTAAAGAAGTGTGGAAAGGCTGAAGTAATGTGTGTTTCAAAATTACTCATGTAAAGATTTGCCAGAAAAGGAGATAGAGAACTGCCCATGGTCAAGCCTGTTTGTTGTTTATAAAAATGTTTATCAAATGTAAAATATGATAACATAAGGATCATTTGATGAATTTTGACATTCTGAAAGAAGAAAATATAAATTTTAAGTTCACAAAAGTTTCACCAGAGTGGAACATTGCTTCTGATACTACGCAACAACAACCTTTTACACCAGTCGTCCACGGCCGAAGATGGAGATAACATAAGATATGAAACTGGGTTAGTATATTTTTAAGGTTAGTGAAGCATGAAGAGTGTTAAGACGACAGATTCAATTCACATGAGCTTCACTGTGTTAGTTCCATATGAAAATTTTTTTAAAGATTTACAATTTTTAAAAAATGTTTAATTTTAATCTTGTTAATGTTAACACATATTTATGTATTAAGTAATCTCTGGTTATTTTGTATAATCAGTAGAACAGTTAATCAAATATAAGCTGCAGGTAACCAAACATTGCGCTAGAATTCTAATGCCTAAGTTTGTATAAAGTACATGACCCATGTAAAACATTTTGGCAGTGTTGGGATTGTGCACCAAGTTATCACTGAAACAGCTTGGTTCCAAATGTTATATTCACTGGTTGCTATTATGAACACTGTCTCTCCCTATTCTCCCATTTTAAAAAACTTGCTTCCAAATGGCCAATAAATGTCAGCTGCCTAACCTTCATGTACTATACTGTAACCCAAAGAACAGAAAGATGACCTAAGAAAATTTGGCTAGCACATGCATACACATTTATTAGAAATTAGGGTCCTATCACATACTAAAACCCCAGAGATTCTTGATTATAAAACCTGGAGACCCTTGAGACCCTAAATATTTAATTTTTAAGAAATTATTTTATAATTTCAAGGACAACTTATTCTTACTAAATTCCCAGCATTGCAGCAAAAATTTTGTCCAGGCATTAGCATGCATGTCTATGGTGGGGACATGCTCCCTGAGAAATGTATTTTCAAGAATTTCCCTTACCCTAAAAACATAAAATTTAGATAACTTTCAGAGCCTATGGAATCTAGGCTCATTTAGGCAATCTTTTCATTGCTTCCATTCATCACCTGGAAAGCTACAGCACAGCAGTTAACATGATATTAAATTCTTACTAACTGGTTGGAAAGAGGAAGAAAGTTAGGTGGTATCACCTGCTTCCAAACCTGCATTCACTAATCACGTATGCAAGTATGATATATCAGTAGTAATGCCAGCAGTTAGGAAGCTCCTAAGCTAGAAGTGTCTGGAAACAGCATATACAAGTATGCTATTTAATCATAATAATAGTTTAAATTAAAAGCATTTCTGTTTTTTGAAAATAAAGAAACGAGAACAGTGTTTGTTAGTTCTTACTTAGAAGGCAGATGATAAACTACCATATCTCTCAGGCAAATGCTGATCTGAACAAGAATAACAGATTCTCATTACTCAGATCACTGGTGTATTTTATGTTTCAGATTCTATTAACTGTAAAATCCTATATACTAAAATAAAATTGATGCAATTAATATTTAATAAATTATAATGAAAATACCTATCCTATTCCCACAGCCCTTTTAAGAGATATGTGCTAAAAAATGAGGTTCAAAGAGGGGGTCTAACTAGTAAATCAATATGTCATTTTTTATTCAATTCACTGGTGGTGATCATACAACCACCCTTAAATGGCACAATATTCCAAAACAACAGTATGGAAAGATGAAACAGGGACATGATAGTTTGAATAATCAATATGATAAAATTTTTTTAAGAAATATGAAGGTGGAAAAATATTGATACTTATATGGGACTAATTTGAACTCAACAAGACTATTGAATAACTGATATCATTGTATGATTCAGTTGAACTACACACTCTTAAAGCTTCACTTACTTTTCATAAATGTATGGAACCGGTTTCGAGAACATTTAGTTCCCATCTTCAGCCAGGCTAAAGTTCAACTGTCGGATCATTCATTGAGCCGTGGGAATGTATATTCTGCTCTGGTGGCAGTTTGATAAACTTGTAGTTTATGTTTTCATCTCCAGCAGTGTTGAAGTTCATTAGACTGTCTTTATATTTGTAGGTCTTTATACTGATTTTAATAATTTTGCTTTATTCATTATGTCGTGATTTTGGGTCCATAAATGATATGCTACTGCTGATTTCTCTATTTGCTTGTACTTTATGTTCCTGAAATGTACCTTTAACCATGTGCCTATGTTTCTCTTTGTTTTTCCAAAGTAGATCTTTTCACATTCTGCACAATTTATTTTGTAAATTCCTGCTTTTTCCTCTTGTGGAATACTGTCATTAACATTGTCTATCGATAAGTTTTAACATTAAATCTATTAATCGGTGCCAACTTGATATTAAAATCTTTAGAAAATTCTGAAATTTTTTGTAGCCCATAGGTGAACTTTTTAAAAATTAGTTTATCTTTTCTTGCTGAAAGTGTTGTGGTTTCTTTGATACGTTTTTGTCTCTTGAATTTCTGCACCTTTTTGCATACTAGTTCTTTTTTAAAACCATTTTTAACTGCTGTTTCTTCTATTTGTTTGTATTCATTAAAATATTCTTCTTTGCTAATTTGTAGGTTAACTAGCCGGTGTGTTAAACTGTTGATAACTGCATGTTTGTCTGCTGTGGGGTTAAAACTGTCAGCTTTGATGTGATTTTTTGTGTGTATTCTTTCTGTATATTCCAAATTCCAGATTTCCTTGACATTTCATTATTTTAATATGTAAGACTATTGAATTTTCATGCAAATGATGAAACTGAAGATTTTTTGCTTCAAGTTTTAAATGCCTTAGCACAGATAGCTTATAACTAAAGTAAAGATCGGAAACTACTGCCTACTTTGAAAAGTTAACTGCACTTTAAGCACTGGGAGTATGGGTAGTGTACTCTAACATGTAGTGAAAAGAGAGGGAAAGGTCTGCTGCTCAGGTAAAGTTATACCTGGGTTGAGCACAAGGAAGTGGCTTGTTTTACTTACATAATTGACTGAAATGAATGAGTTGTTTTTATTGTCTTCTTCTTCCATTTCTTTTTACTTTTTGCTGTTTACAATTATAAGTGGCTGAATGACACACACCAGACAACTGATTGGTCTACAGCCATACAGATGGAATATAACCCTATACTGCATGACATTTAACTACAGTCACAACTAGTTTTGGATGGCTTTTTGAAATAATTTAAAAAAAAAATGTGTAGAACAACATATATGTTCAGAATGCAAAACATACAGCCCCAGAGAAAATGATTAATTATACAAGTACTTACCTGAGACATAAACTCATAGGCAACAGTTTCGTGATTTTCAAACTCCATAAGACCAACAGCAACTGCTCCTTGAAGGAAAAGCCTCAGGGGTAGTTCTGCTAGTTCAGCTTTGATTAGGGCTGTAATTGTCTGATGGCAAAACTGAAAGATTTTCTGACACTTCTTTTCCCACATTTCATCCTATAATAAATGTTTAATGTTGTGTAAAATTCTATATGGAAAAGGGGAAACTGCAATGTTTTCACAAGCATGTTTGCTGACAAAAGAGTATACTGCAGTCTTCAATTCAAGTGAGGTATGTATAAAAACATATATATCAGAAAACTATGCTCTAAGAAAAGGCTAATTCAGTACTTCTTAGAGGCACATTTAAGGGAACAGCACAATAAATGCATAACAGAATTTTTTGACCTGGCCAAAGGAGAGAAAATTCTGGCACATCAATGCCTGTTATATTAATTCAATGATCCTTGTTTTTCCAACTTAATGTTTTACTACATTACAAAACACTGTAATTAAAATAACATAAAACATTTGATGACATTTATTTAACACTATTATATTAAAAGTTATAAACTTACCTCATTTTTAAGTGCCTTATATTTAAATGCAAGTTGGTATGCTTGGAAGACTATTGGAGGTAGAGTATACTTGATGCGACTGTTTCCTCCTGCTCCAAAATGCTTCCTTGCTGTGCTGAGGATGAGGTACTGTTGGTCAGGGATCTCTGAGCATAAGTGATGAATAAATCTGAAAATAAAACAATTTGGATAATACAAAACTAATACCATAGAAAATATGAAAATCCATAAGTTAAGGGAAAAAAAACCAGTCAAATACAATTATTACTTTTTCTGTTTTAATTATTGCTGTGTCCAATCTTTAATACTACTCTTAACTAGAGACCTCAGTTTAATTTTTCTGCTATGCCACATTTCTTGCATAGCATTTTTTAAGATTCATTCCTTATCCTGGGATGTGGTAATTTCCAGCATTCTAAAACCTGCATTAATTTGTGCTATGCTTTGAAATTTTATTAGTGTTGAATTTGATGGTTCAGAGCAATTAGGAGTGAAGTTTCCACTGTAAGGTTTAACGTACCAAAATTATTGTGCTGGGTTGTATATGTTAACCTTTATTGATGAATTGAAATATTTCCTTGTTTGAGCTAGTGAGCTGTTTATTACATAGATAGGTGCATGCATTTATGCTCTCAAAATCTTCTACAAATTTGAAAATATGCAATAAGCATGCACTGAAATTGTTAACTTTAAGCTTTATACCTTTGGTATTTATAATGTACAATCTTCTTTAAACATCATTCCGGTTGTTGTAATATGATACAATGATCATATTCTCCAAATGTTTAGGTATAATTTTATAATGTTTATAGGTTCAACACAAGTTTGTATGCTGAGAAGAATCTTTCTGTATCTACAGATGTTATTGGGCAAAATTTTAATGCACTTACTTTAATGCTACTCTGGAGAAATTTCTTCAGGAAGCATTATGTTTTCACCTTGCAGATATTTATCCACAGAACAGAAAGCTTTAATGCCAGGATTTCTCTCTAAAACATGCACAATTTACTGCTTAATTTTCCTGCATACTTTAAAGGACCACTCTCAAGATTACTCCGAACCTACTGAAAACTTATAAAGATTCATGTAAAGCTGGATTTTTAAGAGTTTTTTTTTGTGGCTTCAGCAATTATTTTGAAATGTGCCTTTATTACAGCCAAGTCCCTTTGCACATACTTATTTTTAAAAATATTCTGAGAACGTTGAATTGATAAAGTGTCAGCTGGATTCAGCATACCAACAAATTCTTCAACAGCAATGAAATTATGAATAGGAAAGAGCAGCTTTAATCCAGGTACTCAAAAGAGTAATTATTGTCTCTGGGGATAATGGGAGATTTGGAAATTTTTCTTTATAAGCACTAAAAATATCCTTTGGTGCTGCATATTAAACTGTTCATGTCAGGAAAACTTTCCCTTGTGGCTTGTGCTATTTTGTGAAGTACATGCACAATTCATGCTACATGAATGAGTTGGGGGAAAAATACTTTTAATGCTGAAGCAGCTTTTAACATGTTAGTTGCAGCATCTGAAAGCAGAACCAGAAATTTGTGTTCACTACCTCCTTCTTGCCAAAGTAATTTCAGGGCATCATTCATGAAGTGAGCAATAATAGAACAATTTGTTTTTTCTAAAACTGTACAAGCAACCAATTATAGTTTTCCTACAAGAAAATTTGCCATATGATGGTCACAGACATCCACAGTTTCATATGCTATCCCATACATGAGAGAGTCCTCTAAATGGTCCTGAATTTCTAAAATTGCTGTGCAGTAACAAATATCTAGATAATTTTCCCTCAGGTTAGATTCTTCATGAATGGCATTATTATAATAATATCTTTCCAAGAAACAGCAGAACTTGTGGTTACTGAGTGAATTCCACAGTGTGTTTGTGGCTTCAAGAATATCACATAAATCATTGAAAAATCCTTTTTTTTTAAGTTGGAGGAACTTGTGTCAGTGTTTGTTTGAATGTATTTTTTCTCTGTTTGTTTACAATGTGCTGGTTGGTAGTTATGTGCTGAGTTAACTGAAAAATTTTATCAACTACAACTTGCTTATTACACAATGTACAGTAAATAGCTTTATTGTCTATAGTGAAATTTGACTTTCCACATTCTTTAAACCACTATTTTAAAAGTGAACCTCTAGATGACTTTTTTTTTTGGAATTATAATATGACCTTAACCTTATGGAACACTGAACAGCATCAGATCAACAGGCCAGGTTTGAGCTGCATGGTGACACAATATAGATAAGGAAAATGTAATGAGGAATTCCCCAGTAACTTCATATCAATTTGCTGCAACCACACCGGAGAGGCTCCTTATGGGTGTCTCCATAGTAAGACTTTATTATTTTGTCTCTAATGCTGGATGCATGGAAAAAGTATGAACTATGCAACACTGAAAATATGCAAATATATGCACTATAAAACTTTACATACAAGCATAAAAGAACATGAAACATATTGCTAAACTTAACTCCATATCAAAAGAAGAAACAAACTAAATATGCATTTGCATACAAATCTGACGTCTTATTCATTACCAATAATATGGTCAAAGGCTCATATGTCACTGTCATGGAGAGGTGAAAGGTGGTTTCATGGAATTATCATTTCTGTGTTGGCTAGACTTGGTCACAGTCCATGTCTACCCTCTCTTGGGATTTATAGAAGTGAGCTCAAAAAAAATCCCAGACTGAAGACAAATTCAATTTAAAATACAGCATTTTCCTATTTTTAGTTTTATTGTGATATTATGGAATATTGAAATTATTTTATTTTAATAGTAATTACAATTTACTATGACTATTTATTTTTCAAACTTATTCTTAAATTCTCTTAATAATATTTTAGTTTATGCAGAACTGTATTTGATGATAGGTTAGTAACTCTTCATCTGTAACCCTTTTTCCTTTCATTTCCAATAATTGTTAACTGTAGTGAAATGGCATAGTATTTTATAAGGATTACATAGAAAGGGATGGTAAAATGATTAGTGAAATATCACAAATCATTTCAATAGCTACTTATGGTAAATGCACAGAAAAAGAACCAGAGGATTGAGCTCATATACAAAAAGATTTAATAGTGAGTCATTCAGAACATTTTCTTTTAAATACTGCATAATTTAAATGAATAACCATCAACTTAACAAGGCTTAGGTCTGAGGCCTGTTCTGGGCCCTGACAGACTATAAGAACCTTTGAATTTAATTATACTTAGCACCTACAAAGTGGTCAGCCCATTGCTTAATTTTAATAATCTCTCATATTATTGATAGTCACAATGCCATTATTGTGAATATGGAAATTTTTATAACATAACAAATCCTTTTTGTGGTATATTCAACATAAATTAGATTTTTCATTAATTTCAACATATCATGTCTTACTCTATATAAAAAGCTATGCTTTGCCACTGAGGACAATATTATCAAATTGCCACTTTTGTAAAAAATGAAGTTAAGATGCCTTCTTATTATCCAGCCTCATGTCAACTTAGTACAATAAAATTGTATGTATTCCTGTTACTGATGTACATAGAAACTGGAATCCAAGTATTATAATTACAAAATTGGCGAACTTTCTGTGATATATCATAATAATTAGCTTTACTATAAAATTTAATTAGCATCTATACCATCAAATTAATGTTAGTTTTGGTAGTTTGTGAACTACACTTTGTCTCTTAGCACCAATGTTTACTATCTAGCTAATACATGGATTTTTGAAGAAAACTATTTTCTGTCACAAATATTTAAAATTTAAAAACAAATGACATAAACAATTTCTAAGCTTCTCTTTGGTGAGCATGTACTTGCCTTCCGAGCAAACCCTGCTCTTCTGCAAAGTCTTCAGGATCTTCTTCCCCTGGTGGTTGGTCAGGCTGATCCTGAATTAATGGAGACAGCATTGTCAAAACAGCATCCACCTGCCAACATTACGAAAATTAGGAATACACAAAATTTTATCATGCAAAATACAAATAGTAATATATTGGTATTTTTAATATTACATATTTTTGCCATATTCTAGAGACTACTTCTGCAAATATAATAAAATAAGATAAGTCAGTGTGTTACCATAAATATTTTTAATTTTTGAATGTGTTATAATTATAAATGGACGATTCATACACTTATGCACACTGAACATTGCAGAAAGACATCCTCTGGCCAATTTGCAGAAAACATATTCTATGTTATAACAAATTATTACTGAGGAAATCACTTAAATTTCATTGATTTTGTTCCCCTTACTTGGACATGTTTCAAAGGCTGTTCCTTCATCTTCAGTATGTTTCCACTGTCTGCTTCCCAGCGTGGTATTAAGATGTCTCTCTGTAGATTTTATGAACTTAGTGATGAGATTATTATTGTTTGGGCGATCAAAATTAACCAAATTTCCTTGTTTTTAAGAGGTTGGTTCCTTTCAGAATTCGTGGTTTTCTTTTTCCAGATGTGGTCTGCTATTGCTGATTTTTCCATGTGTTTATATTTTACATTTCTCATGTGTTCCTTAAACCATATGGTAATATTTCTTTTTGTTTTGTCTATGTATTTCATATTGCAGTCTTTGCAAACGATTTCATGAATGCCTGATTGTTTTCCTGGCAGTATTTTGTCATTTGTATTGGTTTTTAAGAGGTTACATTTGTTTACTGGAGCCAAAATGACATTTGCCTCTAAAAATCTTTTGGAATTTTTGGTGTGCACATGGGTGGAATGTGAATTTCTTATAATATGATCTCCTTTGCAGCCTTTTAGTGTGGTGATATATTTTATTTGTTTTTGTTTTCTGTTGTGTAGCCATTTTTCTGTGCTATATCTATGATTTTATGGTACTCCAGATTATATTCTGTCTTGTTTATTGGTAGTGCTAATCTGAATATGCCAATTTTTCAGATTATTACCTGATTATCTATACAGCTAGTAAATTGTACATGTTTTCATAATTTGTATAGCTAGCCAAGATTATGAGAAAATGAAAACAGATCCTACAAAAAAAAATATATAAGTGCAGTAACAAAACTATTACAAAAGTAACAATTCTGAGCGAGGATGAAAAAAAAAATCGTATCAGACAACCCTACAACACTCAGAATCTATGGCCTACCTAAAATATATAAATCTGGCAATAAAATGAGACCTATTGTAGACACAATAAATTACCCCCATACAATTTAGCCAACTGCCTTTTAAAAAATTTAACACTTTACCGAAATACAAAAGCCAAAGCACAAAGAACTCATCAGAATAAATAGATAGAATCAGATATGTGAAAATGGAAAACAAGGATTTGCTAGTTTATTATGATGTGGTCTCTGTTTCCCAGCATCCTCAAAGAAAATCTAATAAATATCGTAAAGAAATGGCTAACCTCAATAAACATACCTGGAGAAATAATAGAACAATATCTGAACCTCACCAAAATTTTTATCAATCAAACCTACTTCACATTCAGAGGCAATAGTTACACACAAAAGAAGGGTCTAGCAATATTCACTCTCACCATTCTTGGGCAGATATGTACAAGAGTTTCTTGGAAATAAAATTAGTTCAGGCTTTTCCACATATATACAAATGCTGGTACCATTATATTGATGATGTCTTTGCATTAGTAAATTAAAATGGAAAGAGGATGCAATAAAATTACTCAACCTACAAGACAGGACTGTTAAATTCACAATGAAATAGAAAACAAAGTTCTTCCCTTTTTGGATATAAAAACTATAAAAAAAATGGCAATAATCTGGAATTTGGCATATTCAGAAAAGATACCCACAAAGATAATTATATAAAAAACAACAGCCACAATCCAAAACAATATATACTTGCCATAATCAATAGTCTCACTTTCAATAATATGCAAGGCAGAATACACTTCGTAGTACCATTAAATCATAGATATAGCACAGAAAAATGGCTATACAATAGATCTGGTGAACAAGAAAATGGAAAAATTCAAAAAACAAATAAAAGATATCATCACCCTAAAAGGCTGCAAAAGATAATACAACCTCCTAAAAAATAACACAAAAAGACAAAATTCTGCCAGAAAAACAATCAGGCATTTACGAAATCAGTTGCAAAGACTGCAACTCGAAATACTTAGGCAAAATAAAAAGAAATATTTAAGGAACACACGAGAAATGTAAAATATAAACACATGGGAAAATCAGCAATAAAAGACCATTTCTGGAAAAAGAACCAGAATTTCCAAAGGGAACCAAAGCTCTTAAAAAGCTTTTCCAAACACCATAGAATTAACAGTGTTGGAAAATATATTCATAAACAAAAACAAAGAAAATTTGGTTAATTTTAATCTCCCAAACAATAGTAACCTCATCACTAAGTTCATAAAATCCACAGAGCAACATCTTAATACTATGCTGGGAAGCAGACAGTGGAACCATGCTGAAGACAAAGGCAACAGCCTTTGAAACATGTCCAAGTAAGTGCTACAAAATTAGTGAAATTGGAGTGATTTTCTCAAAAATAATTTGTAATAGATTACTATATTTCACTGTGAAAATTCCCACTACTCAAAACATATTTTGCAATATTTTATGAGGAAACTTGAGGTAGGATAAAAGGCAGAATTTTACACACTTCTCTACATTGCAATAGGATACATTAGATAAAATTGGACCATGTATTAATGCTTTCCCATTTTAAAAATACTCACTTTTAATGACATTTTTTTTAATTTCTGTTTTTATGTGAAAAAACACCATTGTCCTATGCAGAGTGAATGACGATATTTATTCACAACAGAGAGCCAAGACAGTGTTACAATTTCAGCCATCAGATGGTACAATTTCTGTAGCATTGTTCTGATATAACTTGATTATGGTTTGCCACTATTATAATGTGCAGTATGCTGATTTATGCACCAAGATCAAAATACATTTTAATATTGGGATCACATATGTGCTTTGCTACTAATATAATGTACAGTATGCAATTCATTAGCCTGGATTAAAATCTATGGATTACATTTTAAGATCATTCTGATTGCAAGCATTGCATTTTTAAGGTAATGCAAATTTTTATTGCCTGGTTGTTAGTAAGACCTATGTGTATGTTTTACCAAATATTTAATGTATATAGTAGATATACATCAATAGAAGGAAACTCAGCATTATAACCTTATGGGGTGATTTCATGCTATAAATGCAACAAAATTTAATAATACCAATCTGCCCGAGAGGGGGAAGGATAAAGAAAAAGGGTTCCAATGCAATCCACACATTTCCAATTAAAATAGTGACAAATAGAAATACAACAACAATATCCTGCAAATGTGAGCTCTAAGGCATACATCACATCTTACTGTTCACGTCAGGTTTAATACTGGCATTTTCATCTTCATAGCTGCAGTGAAACCTTCCTCTATTGTTCAAGAGGAAGATTTTTTTTTTTTTTAAATGTTGGTCCTGGTGGTGTAGTGGTTACCATACTTGCCTCCTAAACCCAAAACGCAGGTTCAAACCCGGCAAGGACCGATGGATTTATTTTTTGGGGCGTAAAAATCCTAAGTATCGCTTCCTTCGGAAGGGAAGTAAAGCCGTGGGTCCCGTGCCGTACATTTGCGGCACGAAAAAGAACCTCAAGCCTGAAAGAGAGGCCTCTGAGCAAAATTTGTCGGCCGTTTCATGCCCTGAGTTGAATGAGACACTGATGACCTGAGATGTTAAAGAGCATTCATAAATAAATCAATCAAAAAAAAAAAAAATCAATCAATCAATTTTTTAAAATGCCTGAGTTTCCTGCTGAGGCATCACAAGGTGGTGGGCACTGATGATACATGAGATTAAACAAGGAATTGGGAAAGGATTTTGTTATTATAGAAAGGAAGCGTTTTAGGCATAAGTTTAGATACCTACCTGGCATTAGTTTTTTATGAGGACTGAGGAAAATCTGGAAAAAACCTGTCAGGGAGGAAGAAGGTCCTTAGCAAAAACTGAATTCCAGATCTCCTGCTCATGAGTCTATCCCTTAATGACCTTGGCCATCGCGGCAGTCCCAGAAGCATGTTTTCCTGGATCCATCCTTTGATTAATATAGTCCCATACATAATTTCATTATAAACTTCAATATTTCAATAAAAACTCACTTTGACCACTCTGGAAAGTACAATTTTCCTGCAATGATCAAACATACTCTTTGTTTTATATCAGTTATAACCTTGTTTGATCATTTTTTTAATCCCAGATCATTGAAAATTGCAACAAGTACAGTACAATTTTTTTATACATATGTAGCAAGGGCAACATTATTTTTTTATGTATGAAGCAGCAAGGCATCGCTAAACAAAACAAAAGATACATCGTAGTGGTATGCGTTTGCAGTGGAGAAGCACAAATAGAAACGATTAATCACAAGACAGATAACAGACAAAGCCATGAAAGAACTCTCGCAACTAGGAATCTCATTTTTATTGTCCCAGTACGCAAGCAATGTGAAAAAGAAGCTTAAGATTTTATTGTTATTAAAGTCATGGTGGTCCTTGTGAAGCATGTGAGAACACTTGATAGACCTAAAGGTTATTTTAGAATCTGAGCATCTCTGACAGAGGGAACATAAACTCCCTCAATATTTTGACATTTTAAAATGAATATAATAGCATATAATTAAGAACACTGTATGACCTGAGTCAAACTACTCACTCTTATTGGCTCTACTTAACTGTTTAAATGTAAAACATATTTTGCAGACCATGGTCAGCATATCTGTTGATGGTTAGTTGAAAGTTGCAGATGATTGTCTGCAAAACATGTTCTACATTTAAACAAGTGGAGCCAATAAGGTAGTATAGTTTGACTCAATCATACGATGTTCTTAATTATATGATTAACTTCACTGTGCAAGCTCGAATTAACATTTCAAGATAATAGCATATTTCTGCAGGCTTCTTTTAATTTTATACAATAGGCCCTTGCTCCCAGTTTTAACATGCCAGAGATGCCCATGTTTCAGATCCATTTCTTCATCCAGCATTTATTGTTTACTTTTGGTTACCTTTTGGGAAATGATGTATCAAAGTTTCACTGTACTTATAGCTACTATCTGCTATACTACTATCTTACACAAAAAACAAAATTTCATTCAACTCTGTTATACTGTAATTTTTAAATTTTTGATCCACATGGTCAAATGCTCTGCCTTAAGTCACTAATAGTGCAATGTTATTAAATTTATCTCTGTATATTTAGTATTCTTTAAAAAGTGTAAAAATGCATTTGATATGGATTCAGCTCATTAGCGGTTTCCAGTGAAATATCCAAAAGATTTTAGGCTTAGCTACATTTAAATTAACAAATTTATGAAATACACTGGTTTGAAATCATGAATTTTCAATACATTAATTTTAAACCGAGAACAACTAATAAATTAGAATAATCTTAAGCTTCTTCTTCAAGCTATAGGTTCTGAAGCCTATTGCAGCTTCTTTATTTGTTTTGTTGATCAACTGATGTTTTTTCTATCACTTTTGCAATAATTTTAATGGGCAGTCTTATCTTGATTGATACATACATATATATTTGCACCAATTAAACTGATGTTGATTAACTTTAATGGTCAAATAGGAAATGATCAATTCCCAACATTATAAATTTTAATGCAGAACATATGGTGAACCAAAACAGAAGGACACTTAGGGTGTTTGCATGCTTAAAAAATTGACGTATAATGAATATAATTGCTTGATTAAAACTTTTTTTTTTTTTTTAGTTATGTTTACATAACTTCAGCTCCAATTTACTTCAACATTCTGGTTGTTAGTATAATGCTTAATCCTTTATATACTACAAGTACTAATCACCTTTTAAAGTTGATCATACCTCACTTTCTTAAATACTGCCATTATTATCTTTCCTCATCCATTTTTGTTTTACATAATTTCCTATGCACTTTATAAGTTTTTCAGTATTTGGTCTTATGATTTTTCTCCTACAGCTTCTATTGGTAGCTTTCCACATATGTTGGTATTATTTATTCTCTTCAATTTTTTTGCTTCTTAACATCATATGCTATTTGTTTTGCTATACAGTGAGCCTCTTAAACCAATTAGATTTATTACTCCTGTCCCAGGGCAAAGATTTTCTACAAAGGAAACATACTATATGTGGAAATTGGTTGATACTTATATAGGATGTCTACTTAGTTGTCTACCAATAGTACAATATGGAAAAAAAAGAAATGCATTAAGAAGACAGATGAGAAAGGAAGATCTTTAACAAATTTGAGCATAGAAAGATATCTATATCTGAGAGGCACAAAAAATGCAACATCTGCATAAAATTAAAAATATTAACAAATTTTACGTGTTGCATTTTTTTTTTTATTTGCCTCTCAGTGTACATTATAAACTGATTAAAAAATTGCATTACTGACTTACTGGAATACTTTTCAAATAGATATATTATTCTGGCATTCCTATACTTTTTCCAACAAAAGTATTTTAAAGACTTCTAAGCAAACCAAGTTTATGGAATGTTCATAATTTTTAAGTCACTGAAGGGTTCAAATTGTCACCAATGTAACTTTTACTTATCCAAATCATCCAATTGTAGCTTTTACTGACATTTTGCCCATTTGGCATTCAAACTAAAGGACATCTATTAACAACTAAAAATTTTAATCGGAAATTATTACGATCATTGTATGATCTCTCAAACTACACGCTCTTGTTGCTCCACTTATTTGTTTATAATATGTAGTACTAGTTTCACGAACACTGTTCGCATTCTCAGCTAACTATCGACTTACTCAGCTAAGAGTGGACAGTTGGGTGAGGAAGTGAACAATGGTTCATGAACCTAGTATTACATATTATAAATAAGAGTGCTAAGACAGCAGTGGTAGAGGGAGGTTGTGCATGAAGCTAGCTCCTGGAGTTCAAGGAAAATGGATTAAGTAACAATGGGAGTGAGTAATGTAAACCAAGCAATCATGGAAGAGATTTTATCTACAGTAAAGGATATGGGCGAGAGATTAGGAAACAAACTCAATGAAGTAGAAAGATGTAATGGAAATTAAGGATCATATAAGACATGAAGTGCAAGACATAAGAACAGAAGTGCAGAACATCAGAAGAAGAATAGAGGATATGGAAGAGAGATATTGAAGGTTTAATTTAATTATTGAAGGAGTTAAAGAAAGGAGTGGAATGTGGCCAATACAAGAGCGGGAGGTTCGGGGTTCGAATCCTGCCAGGACCATCCTCCCTGACTGGGTTTTTTTCCAGGTTTTCCTCAGTCTTCATAATTGGCAAATGCGGGAGAGGTACCTAAAACTTAGGCTTGGAACGCTTCCTTCCTTTAAAAAAAATATCGTTTCACAATACATCATTTCATTTCATGTGTCATCAGTGTCCACAGCCTGTGGTGCCTCAGTAGTAAAACGGGCGTTAAACACTAATTTAAAAATAAATAAATAAATAAAAAAAATAAAATCCCAAGGAAAGTTGAGCAATTAAGAGGAACTGATAATTTTATCAACAATGAATATTGGTGGGGCAATGAGCTCTTAAGAAGAAATTAATTCAACAAATGAAAATAGCCAGAGGGGAAACAGGCTTTCATTCGCAAATTACATTTGTGAATTGATGAGCAGATGATGGCCGTGCTGGAAAGTGACATAAGACCATATCAAAAGAAAATGAATCAGCAGGACACATCAATTGTCATGGGGCCAGAAACAACACCGACAGGAAGTCCAAAGGTTGGGCATAAAGCAGCTCTATCAGCTGGAGAGGATGGATAATCTGAGTTTAGGAGAAGTATGCGAGAGGAAGGAGATGCAGAAAAGATTACGTCAGACGAGAGGTTGGAAGATGATGTAGTTGGTACATCATGAAGGAGTAATATGAGAGAGGTGGAAACAAGGAAAGTAGTATTGCTGAGGAGGGAGGAAATACGGCTAGTACGTAGACTGGCAGAGAGAGGGAAGAAGGCGTGGTTGGAGAGCAGTGAGGATGGGAAGGAAGAGGATAGTATCATATCGATTCCAAATGGCAGCATACTTGTGCTAGATATGACAAGGCTGCATTTTCAAGAGAGGGAATCAAGCTACAGAGTAAGAAAGTGCTAGAAAAATTCAGAAAACAGAAAGGAATTGTAATAGGATATGGGGGAAGTAAGGAGGTTGGGATTTTGGAACTGTGAAGGTTTAAAAAATAAAATGTGTACAGGGAAGTTGAAACAATTACTAGATAGATTATTTGGGAGTAGTAGGAACATGGCTAATGGAAGTGAGTGTAGAGATGGGGATTTTACATATATTGGAATAAAAGGAGAAGTGGTGGCAAAGAAGGGAAGAGCATCAGGAGGCTTGGGCTTTTTTGTAAAAAAATTGTTGAGAAAAGTAATAAGAGAAGCATGGGCAAAGTAAAAAAAATGCTTTGTGAGTTGTAATGGATGATGAACTGATGGATAAAAATATCATATTTCTATGAATAGTGTATAATCCAACAGGATCCTCACAGTACCATAACCCTGATTTATTTAAGCATCTGGGAAAGTGATATAGAGAATTAAAGAGAGAATGCAGAGATTATAATAATGGAGGATTTCAACATCAGAGTAGGTGAGGGAGATGTGGAATTTGGGACTGATATGGTATGGGACAATGAAACAAAGATTAAAAAAGATACAGTAAGACATAGCAAAGATAAGTGCAGTGATACAGGTAGTGAAACATTTATTGAATTTTATGAAGTGAATGCAATAGATATTCTGAATGGTAAATATGGTGAAGATGTATAGGGGGAATTTACTTTTATTAATAATAATGGTCAGAGTGTTATTGATTATGTATTATGGCCAGTTAACATGGAGTTTATTGTGAGTAATTTTAAGATAATTTTAGCTCAAGTATTGATCATTTTCTGCTGGTAGTGGATATAAAAATTCAATCAGGATATGTAGTGGATAATTTAGGGGAAGGGAAGAATGGAACTAGCCAATATACTGCATTTAAATGGAAAGAGGATCAGAGAAACAAATTTAAACAGACTCTGGAGTCAAAGTATGGTCAAATATACCAACATGGAATAAGTTTTTTGTTAAAAAATAATGAAGTAGAGAAGGCAACCAATAGCATAAATACATTAATGCAAAGAGCTGGAGACAGGATGAAAAACTGGATGAGAGTTGGGGAAAGGAGTGAAAAGCGGTATGATGATGAATGTAGAGTAACAAAATAAGTGCTGAAGCAAATGCTGATAAAATGGAGAGATCCAGGAGATGAGGAGTTAAAGAAAGAATATTAATGGATATCATTGTATGATTAGTTGAACTACACACTCTTAAAGCTTCACTTACTTTTTATAAATGTATGGAACCAGTTTCGAGAACATTTGTTCCCATCTTCAGCCATGCTAAGGTTCAACTGTCGGATCATTCGTTGAGCTGTGGGAATGTATATTCTGCTCTGGTGGCGGTGTGATAAACTTGTAGTTTATGTTTTCATCCCCGACAATGTCGAAGTTCATTATGCTGTTTTTGTATTTGTAGATGTAGATTTTCTCCCAGGTTGCTAATTCCGTAGGTCCTTGTACCGATTTTAATAATTTTGTTTTATTTATTATGTCGTGATTTTGTGTCCAAAAATGATATGCTACTGCTGATTTCTCTATTTGCTTGTACTTTATGTTCCTGAAATGTTCCTTTAACCGTGTGCCAATGTTTCTCTTTGTTTTCCCTATGTAGATTTTTTCACATTCTGCACAGTTTATTTTGTAAATACCTGATTTTTCTTCTTGTGGAATACTGTCATTAACATTATCTATCAGCAAATTTTGAACATTAAATCTATTAATCAGTGCCAACCTGATATTAAAATCTTTAAGAATATTCTGAAATTTTTTTGTGGCCCATGGATGATATGTGAATTTTTTAAAAATTAGTTTATCTTTTTTTGCTGAAAGTGTTGTGGTTTCTTTGATATGTTTTTGTCTCTTGAATTTCTGCACCTTTTTATGTACTAGTTCTTTTTTAAAACCATTTTTAACTGCTGTTTCTTCTATTTGTTTGTATTCTTTAAAATATTCTTCTTTGCTAATTTGTAGGTTAACTAGCCGGTGTGTTAAACTGTTAATTACTGCATGTTTGTGTGCTGTAGGGTTTAAACTGTCAGCTTTGATGTGATTATCTGCATGTGTATTCTTTCTGTATATTCCAAATTTAAGTTTTTCTTGGCATTTCATTATTTTAATATCCAGGAATGGCAGCATGTTATCTGTTTCTATTTCATATGTAAATGAAATGTTTTTATCTTGAATATTTAGAAGTTTTAAGGCATCGTCAATGAGTTTTCTGTCAACTATGGCAAATATATCATCCACATATCTGTACCATACCTTAAATATGAATGGAAACGCTGTGTTGATGTGTGTTTCAAATCTACTCATGAAGAGGTTAGCTAGAAATGGAGATAAGGGGCTGCCCATTGTAAGTCCTGCTTCTTGTTTATAAAATTTTCCTTTGAAAGTGAAAAAGGCTTGGTTTATGCAAATTTCTGTCAGTTTGATGTATTCTTTAATGTGTATATCATTAATTCCACTTGTTTTTAGCCAATCATGTAGATAACAAAAAAAAAAAAAAAAAAAAAAAGAAAAAAAAAAAAAAAAATATGTTCCGATCCCATCAGACCCATTGAAAAGGTGTGTTAATTCCATCAATGAGGTTCTGAAAACATGTACAGTCATTCCAAAAGAAACAATATTCAAAATAAAACACAGCAACCCTAAAATAGCTAGGTTATATGGTTTACCAAAAATTCACAAGACTGGAAATGGTATGCGCCCCATCATTAACAACATCAATACTCCCTCTTACTATTTAGCAAAATGGTTAGCTAATAGATTCAAGGCTTTACCAAAATTTCAAACCAGGAGCATAAATAATTCATATCAGTTAATAGAAAAAATTAAAGACATAAAATTGCACCCCTCTGACACTCTTATATCTTTCGATGTAGAATCTCTGTTTCCTAGCATACCAAAAGAAAAACTCCTGATTTATCTACATGATTGGCTAAAAACAAGTGGAATTAATGATATACACATTAAAGAATACATCAAACTGACAGAAATTTGCATAAACCAAGCCTTTTCACTTTCAAAGGAAAATTTTATAAACAAGAAGCAGGACTTACAATGGGCAGCCCCTTATCTCCATTTCTAGCTAACCTCTTCATGAGTAGATTTGAAACACACATCAACACAGCGTTTCCATTCATATTTAAGGTATGGTACAGATATGTGGATGATATATTTGCCATAGTTGACAGAAAACTCATTGACGATGCCTTAAAACTTCTAAATATTCAAGATAAAAACATTTCATTTACATACGAAATAGAAACAGATAACATGCTGCCATTCCTGGATATTAAAATAATGAAATGCCAAGAAAAACTTAAATTTGGAATATACAGAAAGAATACACATGCAGATAATCACATCAAAGCTGACAGTTTAAACCCTACAGCACACAAACATGCAGTAATTAACAGTTTAACACACCGGCTAGTTAACCTACAAATTAGCAAAGAAGAATATTTTAAAGAATACAAACAAATAGAAGAAACAGCAGTTAAAAATGGTTTTAAAAAAGAACTAGTACATAAAAAGGTGCAGAAATTCAAGAGACAAAAACATATCAAAGAAACCACAACACTTTCAGCAAAAAAAGATAAACTTATTTTTAAAAAATTCACATATCATCCATGGGCCACAAAAAAATTTCAGAATATTCTTAAAGATTTTAATATCAGGTTGGCACCGATTAATAGATTTAATGTTCAAAATTTGCTGATAGATAATGTTAATGACAGTATTCCACAAGAAGAAAAATCAGGTATTTACAAAATAAACTGTGCAGAATGTGAAAAAATCTACATAGGGAAAACAAAGAGAAACATTGGCACACGGTTAAAGGAACATTTCAGGAACATAAAGTACAAGCAAATAGAGAAATCAGCAGTAGCATATCATTTTTGGACACAAAATCACGACATAATAAATAAAACAAAATTATTAAAATCAGTACAAGGACCTACGGAATTAGCAACCTGGGAGAAAATCTACATCTACAAATACAAAAACAGCATAATGAACTTCGACATTGTCGGGGATGAAAACATAAACTACAAGTTTATCACACCGCCACCAGAGCAGAATATACATTCCCACAGCTCAACGAATGATCCGACAGTTGAACCTTAGCATGGCTGAAGATGGGAACAAATGTTCTCGAAACCGGTTCCATACATTTATAAAAAGTAAGTGAAGCTTTAAGAGTGTGTAGTTCAACTAATCATACAATGATATCCATTAATATGATTGGCTTCACTGTGTTTAAGTTCCAATTTTACATTTAAGTAAAGAAAGAATATTTAAGAGGGTAAAATATTTTATAACTTGATGATAGAGAGCAAAAATCATGAGTGGAGAAGGAAAAATGAGAAGAATTTAATCAAGATAATAAGTGAAGGAAATATTAGTAGGATATGGAAAATGTTAAAACTAATTTATAAGTAAAGTTTGTAACTAAATCCAATGTAAATCAAGGAGAGTGGATAAGCTATTTTAGAACTCTTTTCGGTGAGCATAGTGGTTTAAAAGCAATGCCAAAGTTAGAAGTAGGAATGGGTCATATAGAAATGTTTGATAGTGAGGTAAGAGATGAAGTAGTAGTTAAACAAATGAAATTAATGAAAAAGAATAAAGCAACAGGAATAGATGGTTTCCCACCAGAATTCATAAAAGAATGGAGTTATGGTATAAACAGAATTAAGTTACAGGTAGGAAGAATTATGGCAAAGGAAAGTGTACCAAAAAGTTTGAGGAAAGCAATCATTTACCCAAAATACAAAGGCAAGGGAAGTATAGATATGCCAAAGAATTACAGAGGTATTGCATTATTATCAAATGTTGGAAAAGTTTTTAGAGGCATTTTGACAAATCGCCTACAAAATTGCATTGAGGAATATAAAATTATTACGAAATTCCAAATGGGATTTCCCAGGAGGAGAGATACAATGGATAATGTATTCATTTTAAAAACATTAGTGGACAAATATTTAAAAGATAAGAGAGGAAAACTGTGCATGGCATTTGTTGACTTAGAGAAAGCCTAGAGTTACAATTGTTATTTTTTTTAGTAGTGGTTAATGCCATTTTTACTACTGAGGCACCACAGGAGGTGGAAACTGATGATACATGAGATGAAATGATAAATTAGGAAAGGATATTTTTTTTTAGGAAGGAAACGTTCCAGGCTTAAGTTTAGGGTATTTTCCCAGCATTTGCCAGTTATGAAGACTGAGGAAAACTTGGAAAAAACCCCAGTCAGGGAGGATGGTCCTGGTGGGATTTGAACCCAAGACCTCCCAATCATGAGTCCACACCTTAACGACCTCGGCCACCCCTGGAGGTATACACGATTATTATGGGATAAATTACTGAGCAAGGTAGTAAGTTTTCATATGGTGAATATTCCTAAAGCATTACAGAGGAAAAATACTTTCTGTGTGAAAGCTGGGGAAGAAATGGTAACAAGAGAAATAATCCAAGAAAAGGAGTTAAGGCAAAGGTGTAAGTTAAGCCCAGTGCTATTTAATTTGTTTATTGATGACATTTTAACAGAGATAAAAAAAGAGTAACATTTCATCACAGTTATTAGTAATGTCACAATCCCAGGATGACTTTGCAGATGACTTAGTTGTTGGATCCATCTCACCATCTCAACAATGACTTAAAGCAATCCTTGCAGCAAATAAACAAATACTGTAATGATTGAAGCTTGAAGGTAAATCAGGAGAAGACTAAAATAGTAATATTCAAGAAAAAAGCAAAACTGAGTAAATATGAGAAGTGGAGAAAAGGAGATAAAGAATATAAGGTAGTTAGAGATTGCATTTATCTAAAGTTAAAATAAACGGGGGTGGCAAATGGGGGGGATAGCTTTGGCAAGAGGGAAAGAGCAATGGCAGCGGTTAGAGGTTGTAAATATAAAATACCAGATATAAATGTTTAGTGGATGGAAAAAATATATAGTATGATGGTTGAGGCAAAAATGTTATATAATATTGAAATATAGGGACTAGAAGGAGAATGGGAAATTGTGGATGTTGTGCATAGGATATTTTGTAGAGAAATTTTAGGTGTACCGGGCACAACAGCAAAGGAAGTTGCTCAAATTGAGATGGAAAGAGTGACAAGGAAATATATGATTATGGAAAGAGCTCTCAAATATTGGTTCAGAATCCTAAACTTATAAGAAACAAATTTGTTTAAGGAAATGCTTAGAATTTCAAGAAAAGAGTCTAAGGAGCAATGGATGGAGTAATAGTCCTAGGATGATTCTGGAAAACAATGGAATGGGGGACATTTGGAGAAGGGAGAACAATGTAAAGGGTTTTTGGAAAGCAGTAAAAAAAAGAGATTGAAAAACATAGAAAAACAAAAACTGTTTAGCAAGATGGCAAGTAAAGATCTTTAGTATTTTATATACCAATAAAACATAAATGGGAAAGAGAGAAGTATACTGATAAATGAAATAAAGAAGAGGTCATTGCATGGCTAAGAGCAGGTGTGTGGAGATTAAAAGGAATAAGGAAAGGGTTTCTTCCGAATCAGTGCCCATTATTTGGGAGAAAAGAAGATATGGAACATATAGTGTTTGAGTACAAAGAGATGGGACTCTGGAGGAAAAAGTTTATAAACAAGAAATGGTTTTAATTTGAAATGAAAATAGCCTTAATGAAAATCTTTAGCAAAGATAGCAGGAATGTAGCGGAGTTCCTGAGCAAAGTTAAAAATAAATGGAAATGGGTACTAAGAAGGAAAGTAAATCAAATAACCAAAAGGATTGCATTTGATAAGTGTTGGTAGAGTAATGGAAAAATTTTATTTAGGACCTTGGATTGGGTTGGAGCCTAGTCCCCTGAAATTCCAGTAGGCTGCTGCTGATGAACCAGGGATTGCAGACCGATGCAATCAAAGGGGAAATATTGTATTTGTTCAATGATATTAGAACTTGAATAAAGGTGATAGAATAAAATCAATTATTGTATTTATATTTTTTTTTGTAATTGTGAGGGGGCACACCCTAAAATGGCCTGGGCCAGATAGGTGGATGTCCCCTGGTAGTTTGTATTTGTACTTTTTTGTATTTGTTCTTAGCATATCAATTTACTTCAATTTCAATTATAAATAATTAAGTGGACCAATAAGAGTATGTAGTTCAACTCAATCTTACAATGATCTTAATTATGTCTATGCTTAAGTAAAAATTTTACTTACGAAGCTGTAGACAATGGAGTGGTAATGTAGTATATATCTATGCTTGTTATGAAATGGTTCAATGTGTGCATAAATATGCATTAAAATAGAACAATGAACAACAGATTTTTACACTAACCTGTTCCTGAGTCGGTATGAGTGTTTCATTGTCCAGAGCATTTGTCACCAAATATGCAGCCAGATTTTTACGCCCATGATAATCAAAGTGATCAAGAAGTGGAGCATAATGTTGTAACTGCAGAACAGTCAGTAGATTGTTGTAATTATCTATTGGTATTTTCATTAATCTTGTTAACTCTCGAGCTACAGGACTGTTGTATTCAATTCTAAAAGGAAAAAATAAAAATTATGAATTTGACGTTAGCTAAATAAAAATGTTGAAAACACTTAGCAAATATCAAAAGGTTCAGTAATGTCTACCGTATAAATACACAAAGACTTCCTACTAAAATATTAACTGTTGTTTCTAAAATTCAAGTAATTGCTAGATTAAATCCAAAGGCATGTTTACTTTTGCTAAAAAGTATGTTAAATTACCTGTATGATAGAAAACTGAATTTGGTATAGTATGGATTGAAATACACTGTAAACATTATTTTGCTTTCATCATACCAATAATAAAAAAAAAAAACGACAGAAAAAGGGCAAAAAAAAATTACTGCACAACAATGTTCTTAATTATGGTATATATTGCATATGTTTCAAGTTCTTTAACCTTTCCCTCTTTTTTCCAGACATTTGAAAATATGCCTTACACAGCAGTGCATTTAGATTGCAGCAGCAGCTGAATGCTCTTTTACTCTCATTTTCTATGTACGCAATATTGTTCTATCTTAAAATGGACAGCATTGATTCCCAATGGGATGTCCATAAAGACCATGATCCTATTCCACAAAAGTATAGTCTAATATATTATAAGTATATTAGTACATGTTTTATTATGTATTTTCAATATTCAAGCATAATATTCCACTTTGAGATGGTGTTCATATATTTTTATGCATAAAACTATGTTGCAGCCTTGATTTCAGTCAAGATATGGCAGAAGAATTAAGCTTCCCTGTTGCAATCGATCAGTTAACTTATTTGTCCATTTATGATTTATATTTATATATATTCATTTATATTGTTTGGTAATCATATTTTTATTATAAGCAAAAATTGTGAAAATGGTATCAAAAGAAATTATTTTCAAGGAGAATGGAGCAAGGAAAGAAATTATTTTCATGACACTTACCAAGAACCGTAATAAATAACAAACTAAGAAGCTGGATTAAAGTGTGCATTTGAAACAAAAGGCTAATGTCAGCCATTTTCTTATTCTTTTTTTAAGTTAACATTCCTACACTTGCAGTAACCTATATACATTACATCAGTAAGACTAAAGACTAATACAAATATTTTGAAAAATCACTTATACACTTGCAAGTATGAAATTGTAAGAACAAGTGTAGAACAAACCTTTGTGAAACAATTCTATTAATAACTATACGTTACAACCTCTACTATACTTTTCTGGAACAGGGTCAATGGTCCTATTTCACAATTGTTTTTCAATGACTGTTTCTTTGTATGAAATGCTTTCATTTTCCATCCTTCAAAAATGATACAACAGTTTTAATGAGCACAATATTGTAAAATCTCTTATTTTTAGGTTAAAGGAATGCATGAGGAACACTCTAAAAGTTCTTGGCCTGACTCAGAGATGTCTTGAAGATAGTCAAATTACTATGATAGTTGTTCAGTACCATCCTTTAGATGGGGCTCTATTTTAGATGCATAACTGTAGTCACTTGTTTGTGACAATCATGTAAACAAACTAGTGATGACATTTTTTACAAAATGATAAAACTGAAATAAGACCTGTTATAAAGTACTTCATTTTGAAGGGTTTAGCCCCAATAGAAATTCAAAAGGAGTTAGATTCCACATTAAAGGATTCCCCCCTTTCGCTTTTGACAGTTAAAAATAGGCTGCTGAATTTAAGTGAGATCGTACATTCATTCAAGATGATGAGTGCTCAGCATGTCCCAAAACTTCCACTACTGATGAGATTGTGACAAAAATTCACAATGCCTGAATAACTGATTGGTGTGCGATTTGGCTGACATTGCAAAGACCTTGATAGGCCATGTCCACTATCCTGTACACAAAGTTTTGAAAATGAGAAAGCTTTCTGTTTGATGGGCACTGCACTTGTTACCAATGGACCAAAAATGCATTCGAATGAACATTTTACAAGAATGTTTAAATGCAATACCAGTGAATTTCTCCAATGTTCCATAACAGTAGATGAAACATGAATTCGTCACTATATACCAGAGATCAAGGAGCTGCCCAAACAGTGGAAGGTAACAGGTGAAAGTGCACCAAAGAAAGAAAAATTGGTTCTATTCTGCAGGAAAATTCATGGCTAAATGTTTTTCTGATAATGGCGTGCACTTTTAGACTATATCCAGAAGGACAGAACCATCACCAGCGAATATAATACTCACTATTGGATCAACTAAAGGATACTATTCAGGCTAAACATCCATATCTTTGAAAAAGAAAGTTCTCTTTCACCACAATAATGTGCCTTCCAACAAGTCTGGAATTTATAATAACTTCATGAGCCTATAGCTGAGTAAGGTTTGCACTGTAAACATCTTCAGGGAAATGAAAACTTGATTTATAATGCAAACATTACTCGGCTGCAAGCCTGTAAAGTTATTATAAATAAACAATGCCCAGAAAGCTTCACATCTTAGGGATTGTGCCGCAAAACTGCAAGACCTCCGCTTCCAAATATGCCATATTTACAGCATTTGGCTTTCAGTAATTATATTTTCTTCCCAAATCTGAAGAAATGGCTTGATGGACAAAGATTCACATCAAATAATGAGACTGAAGCTGAGAGAGATGCTTATTTTTCACAGTTTGGCAAATCTTATTTTACTGAAGGTACTAAAGAGTTGGAAAGTCGGACTAAATGTACTGATGAAAAATAAAAAATATGCCTTAAATCTTGTGTTTTCTTAGTCAGGCCGAGAACTTTTAGAACACTGCTTGTATAAATATTACCTGTCAAGGTTCAGTTTCTGAAAAATTTGCACTGTTGTGAGTAACACTTTGTCTACATAATCTACCCTATCAGGGTAGCATTTATGTGCTAGGTTCACTAGTGATACTTGCAGAGAGACAATATCTTCTGGTGGCATATCTTGTCGAGACTGGAATGAATAATAATAAATTATTAGAATAGCAGATATATTTAAATTAAGCAAATTTAATCTTAATCCTATGCCTGTAATGGTATACAAAAACCGCAATATTGCTAGCATAAGTGAGAGACACTCAGAAAGTTTCCAGATATGGGCCAGTTATTAATGATAATTTGAAATTTATCACTACATCTTCTCAGAGTAATTTCTCAGCCTTCCTGGTCATCCTTCAGAACCAAGACTGGAAGCACCAACATCACTCATGAATCTCAATGGTACTGTGATCCTTTTAGTTGTATGCTGCTGTAGCATCTTCTGGGATTGAAAATTGCTTTCTCTGCAATTGGTCCTTCACCAAAGGGAACAGGAAGAATTTGCAGGATGCCAGATCAGGACTGTAAGGAGGATGAGCGGCTGTAGGAAATTAAGTGCAGCATTGGTGGTATGAGCAGACACATTGTCATCGTACAGCCTGATGCCTTATAAGTTCAGTTCTTGGTCATTTTCCAAACACCTTTTGTAAAACTTTTAGGATTGTTGTTCATTTGTTTTGTTTACGGACGCTCTTTAACATTTCAGGTCATCAGCATTCCATTCAATTCAGGGTGTGAAACGGCCAACAAATTTTGCTTCTTTCAGGCTTCAGGTTCTTTATCGTGCCGTAAATGTACGACACGGGACCCACAGCTTTACTTCCCTTCCGAAGGAAGCCATATGCCCGAAAAAATCCATCGATCCTGGCCGGATTTGAACCAGTGATCTTGGGTTTAGAAGGCAAGTACGGTTACCACTATACCACCAGGACTAACGGGAAATTTTTAGGAGAGAAAATGTTGTTCATCACTCTGAAGTAGCCCTTTTTTAATCTTCAAGCAGAATCACTCTGAAGTAGCCCTTTTTTAATCTTCAAGCAGAATGCTTTTTTTTTCTTACCATTTTTGCCGCCTTGGTTTTGTTTGGTATGTATCATCATCCAAATTGATGACTCTTTCTGGATCATATTGATAAACTCACATTTCACCATCTGTTATGATTTCAGAAATATGATGAAAGCCCCTCTACTGGAGCATTTTATATCACCATTGCACTTGAGCAACCTGCCTTCAGTAAGGTTGTGGAATTCCCTGTAAGAAAATAATTTCCTGGCCCTTATTTAAATATACTAATTCTGTCAGTAACTCCCTGATCGAATAATAAGGAATGACTCTGAATCACTCTGTAATCTTCTTGAGAAATATTTTCCACAGCAGCATTTTTTCTACTTCTCTCTTCTTTTAAATGCATTTGGCTCCGTAAAACTAGAACAGCAGAAAGAGTCATAATGACCCCCACCATATAACATGCAAAACTTTTATTATTTTATTGATTAACGGCCACATTTTAATTTACAAATACTTTCAGAACAATAAACAAGTGGATATTAAATTATGCTTAAATATTTAACTTGAAAAAATTATATATTGCTCTTAATCTGAAAATATAAATATAAATTCATGACTGTATCACACTTCCTAGTTTTAAGCACATTTATTTGAAGGATAATGTTTTTTCGAACTGTCTATATGCATTTTGCACAGATGATCTGTACTTTTCCTGCATATTTTCCATACAAGCTTTGCTGCACTTCTTACAAAAACCATCGGTCCTGGTGGTGTAGTGGTGACCATACTTGCCTTCCAAACCCAAGATTGCGGGTTCAAACCCGGCCAGGATCGATGGATTTTTTCAGGCGTAAAAATCGTATGGCTTCCTTTGGAAGGGAAGTAAAGCTGTGGGTCCCATGTTGTACATTTAAGGCAGGTAAACAACCTCAAGCCTGAAAACAAAATTTGTGAGGCATTTCACGCCCTGAATAGAATGGGATGCTGATGATCTGTGATATTAAAGAGCATCCATAAATAAAACAAATAAAAAAAAAAACCTTACAAAATTACTTGTCTTGTTTCCTTTACACAGATTGATTTAGCATTTCATTTGCTTTTTGGAAGTCCTATGGCTTTATCCTCTTCCTCTTGTGCTTTCTCCCCATTAAGCTTATTCAATGGCTGAAGGATGAATTTCTTCCCTTTTATCTTTGTGTTCTTTACCTTATTTACATGATTTATGCTTGCTTGCTGCAATGTTCAGGATATTCCAGAAAACGTTTATTAGTCATCTTCTAATTGCTGCTTTAGTTCAATATTTATAAGTCCTCTGGTCAATCACATCTACACCATATTTAGTATTATTATGGAAGGCTATAGTTTCTGGTTTCTTCATACCTTCTTTACTCACTGCCATGTCAGAATGTAGTTTACTGAAGAGTAGGACATTCTTATTTTTCTTTGCTTGATAAACAGCTACGGTACTATTTTTGCCTTCATTTGATTGCAAGATGGTGATGGGGTGGAGTGGTGCATTCACCTATTTTTACTTCATTAGGAATTTCACTACAAATTTTGTTCTTTGTTTCTACCAAAGACATTTTTTTCTGTTGGAGCTTCTTGGCAAGTGGAAGAGAAGTGAAGTAGTTTGTAATCACATCTTCTTTGATTTAGAAATGGTTCCGTTAGACTTAAACGACATACTCCTCTAGAACATACCCTGTTTGAATGCTCTGGAGCTAGGGAATGGATACAACTGATAAATGGGAAATGGTTTAAGTTAAATAAGTTAATTGCAGCTAAGAAAATGGTTGGTGATCAAGTCAATTTATGAATCTGGGGCAATATTTGTGTGAAGTTAAGAACAAATGGATATGGTCTGTTAGGAGAGAGGATTTTTGATTTGGATTGGGTTTGTTGATCCCTCCCACTGTTCTAGTATAGGGCATTAAAAGTGGATGAAAAAATAAAATATTTTAATATCCATATATATATAACTTGTCTAGCTTCTTGCCATTGAAGAACTCGCAGTAGTTCGAAATATAGCAATTTCAAGTGTGACTCTTTCTCAGTGTTTTATCTTTATCTACTTTTATTATTAGTGTTAATTTATATATATATATATATATATATATATATATATATATATATATATATATATATAAAGAGGAAGAAAATTGAATAAAAGTCATCATGTTTGGTGTAAAAATATAAATACCTGCAGAAACTGTTTAACAATAAATTTAGTCAGGGGTCATTTTGACCCTTCTGCAATTCTAGTGTTAAATTCCACAAACAAACTGAAGACTAACTAGAAATGTTAATTGGAATTTTTACAGTGAAGCTAACATATAATATGATCAATGTATGATTGAGTCAAACTACACATTCTTATTGCTCCACTTACTTGTTTATAATATGTAGAACTGATGATGCGAACAAAGGTTTCGTGAAACTAGTTCTACATATTATAACATGTAGAGCAATAAGAATGTGTAGTTTGACTAAATCATACATGGATCTTAATTACATAAACTGATAATTCTCTTAAGACACTGATTCTGGGTTAAGATATTTATAAAAGTGTAATATATTATTGCATGCTAATGTTTTGTCTTGTGCTGAATTGTACAACAACGAATTACAGGAACACGTGTTCTTTCAATTTTACATTATTCAGGCTACAAAGGTAAGAGTTGGTGGAAGTTATGTTGATTTACAGTCGAAAGTATGGGTACCACATGGAATGTATATTTGTACATTGCTGTAAACAGTTAACTTAGTCTGGAAACTTTCTGAATGTTACTTGTACAATAACATAGACCAGGGTTTCTTTCAGAAAAGATGCTCTGGAGATGGGGGTTTCTGAATTTTGGAAGGGGAAGAGGGAGAATGAAATTGGTGAAACATACGGTATAAGTCACGATATATTAATATCTTCTGTGTAGGAACAAAAGGCATTACAAATTATATTCATTAAAACACATTCTTTTATTCGTTTATCTCTCCAAAAGTCATGTGCAACTACTGATTTATTTATGTAATTTTACCTAATGTTTCTCCAGTGTTTCTTAGCCTAATTACAATGCTTCTTTCTGTTTTGCCAATATATACTTTGTTGCATTCTGAACAGTTGATTTGATATATTTCTAACTTCTTCTCATCAGGTATTCTATCATTATCACCAGAGTTGAGTAGATTATTAGGCTGAATTTGTTCACTGGGGACAAAGTAATCCCAAACTTTGGAGAGATAAAACACGATATAGAAATGGAAGTCTTATTGAAATTTATAGATAGACCTTTGGAGCTGGGAATACGGGAAGTTTTTTTATAAAAGATATGAAGTTAAGGTTATGAACTTTGAGATCCTATATGAAGACAAATTAATCCAAAAGTTCATAAAATGTCCATGAGAGCTACACCAAGTCTATCCTACCACCAATGGATCCAGCAGTTGATTCACCCCTGATGATGCAGGCAAAGGCCTGTGAAACATGTTCGTATAATTCAATGGCAAGTGGAGCATAAGAGTATTAAATTGACTCACTATCAAATTAAGAACATAAGTAGAGCTCTGTGATTTTTCTTTTTTTTTAAAAAAATTAAAAAAAACCAAAGATTTTTGTGTTATAGACAGTTTGGCAATAGTTTCATTATTTTAATATCCAAGAATAGCAACATGTTATCTCTTTCTGTTTTGTATGTAAACGATATGTTTCTATCTTGTATATTCAGAAGTTTTAAGGTATCATCAATGAGTTTTTTTTTTTTAGCTATGGCAAATATATTGTCAACATATCTGTACCTTACCTTAAATATGTATGGAAAAGCTGTGTTGATACGTGTTTCAAATCTGCTCATGAAGAGGTTAGCTAGAAATGGAGATAAGGGGCTGCCCAGACCTGCTTGTTGTTTATAAAATTTTCCTTTGAAAGTAAAATAGGCTTGGTTTTTGCAAATTTCTGTGAGTTTGATGTATTCTTTTATGTGTGTATCATTAATTCCACTTGTTTTAAGCCAATCATGTAGATAAATTAGGAGTTTTTTCTTTTGGTATGCTTGGAAACAGTGATTCTACATCGAAAAATATTAGAGTGAGAATACATCTACAAATAGTAAGACAGTCTAATGAACTTTGACATTGCTGGGGATGAAAACATAAGCTACAAGTTTATCACACCAGCACCAGAGAAGAATACATATTCCCACAGCTTGATGAATTATCCGACAGTTTGAATTTTAGCCTGGCTGATGATGGGAACAAAATGTTCTTGAAACTGGTTCTATATATTATGACAAGTGAAGCATAAAGAGTGTGTAGTTCAACTAAATCATACAATAATATCAATTATAGGGACATGGATGTTGAAACGTTTGTAAAGTGCACAATCTACTTAATTATATTTAATAAAAAATAAACTCACCTGAATAATGGTGGCAACTTGGTCCGAGAAAACATCAAAGAGCCGAACATCACTTGGAATGCCACCAGTACCAACAGCAGCATCTGCTCTTTGTGAAAATGTGGCAAGTCTGTCTATTAATGATATAATAATATTTTTCACATTTACACCTGTCTGAAGCTCTGCACATGATTTGAGAAATGGATGAAGTGTCTGCAGATGAAACTCATCAGGGAAAACCTATGAAAGAGAGCTCATAGTGTATTAATGCTTATTTTACGCTCAAAACTTAATCTAAATGAACTATAACACTTCCAGCATGAGATAATAGATACATGTGCATTTGTAGTTTTTCTAAATACTTTTAGACATATTTTTATAAACACTATTCAGGGAATATGACCCTTGGTATCTGCTTAAGAATTTTTTAAATTAAGAGTCTGGAATAGCAAGCAATGTACTAAAACGTTTAAACCTACAAGAACATTCTATTAAGTTTACCAAAGCAGACATGTTATCATTTTTAGATCTGAAGATAAAATGTAAAAACAAACTTGAATTTGGCATCTACAGAAAGGACACACATACAGGCAAATATATCAAAGCCCGTGGTTTCAATCCAAGATCATATAAGGAAGCAGCATTCCACAGCATGATATACAGATTAATAAATACAGCACTGAACAAAGAAGAATACAAGAATGAATATCTACACATAATAGAAGCAGCTAAATCTAATGGGTTCAGCAAACAGATGATTAACCAAAAAATCAAAAGATTCCAAAAACAAAAAAGAAATAAACAAATAACAACTTTGAGTGATTCAACAAAGAAAAAAACTTTTAAAAAGTTCACTTAGCATCTGCCAGCTAATATGAAATTAAGCAGTACAATATTATCTTAGCACCTCAAAATAGATACAGTGTAAAAAATTTACTGAAATTAAACAAAACCAATTCCAAGCCCAAAGAGGAAAAATCTGGTATTTACCAGATTAATTGTAAGGATTGTGAAAAGATATACGTAGGAAAAACAAAGAGAAATTTAGGCTAATGACTAATGGTTGAAGGAACATTCGAGAAACATCTGTTACAAACAAATAAATAAATCAGCTGTGGCAACACATTTCTGGAATGAAAACCATGAAATAGAAAAAGGCATCAAGTTATTAAAAACTGTTCTACAACTAAAAGAACTAAATACATGGGAAAGGATTTATATAAAAAAACATGAGCGTAATGTTATGAATTTTGATATCCCAGAAGGCGACAACACTTTATTTAAGTTTATCTCAAGACCACAAGAGTCCACCGGATTCCTACCTACCCAACTTCTACAAATGATTCATTAGTCATGAACAGCTGATGATGTGGAATAAATGTCCACGAAACATATGTTCTGAGTAAAATCTCATTTAAGTGAAACCAGAAAGAGTGTTCTAATATTCTGACTCGCAGAGATTATTAGTGCATGTTTCACTGTGTTCGATTCCAAATTAAATAAATATTGAATATGTTCCTTTATTTTTAATTCATTTATAAGATGTAATATATGCATATACTAACAATACAGGTTTTTATATTCCTAAGTACTCTCTACATAATCAATTTACATATGACATAATTATATGATCAATTCCAATAATGAATTAATATTTTCTTACCAATTACATGCCATATGAAATTGGCAAGGTTCTTATATATTAATACCTCCTTACTTTTTCTGACAACAAAAATTGAGGGGAAAGGATATTATATCTAAGAAAATGAAATAATAAAATTTAGCAATACAAATAAATAATAGATTAATTTCACATAAAGAGTTAAAGCAGCTAATTGCTTACTTGAATAATACACTCCATTAAATATTCTTGAGCAATGGCATCTCTGCAACTAACCACCTGCTCCAAAATTCCAGGAAGTACAAGCTGAAATAAAATAAGCAAAAATTATTTTTGCTTTAAAATTAAAATATTGCTGCTGACATCAATAAAGCATAAATGGCTTGTTACATACATTGTATGATGCAATTTGTAAAATCACATTCAGAAATATAAAGACCTCTATAGTGGATCATCCAAATTACAGCATCATTGATTCAATGACTTCCTGCTCAAGATCATAAGGCACTAAATCCACTCTGTCAAAAGTATATTAATATTTTGCTTGCAATGCATTAACAACTGGCTTTATGCTCAAGTAGCTCTGTGTGTGTGTGTGTGTGTGTGTGTGTGTGTGTGTGTGTGTGTGTATGTGTGTAATTTAAATCTAGTATCTCCAAAAATAACTAGAAAAGAGAATATCTGTGTTGACTCTTGATTCTCATGTGACCATCAAATCTTGTAGAGCAGTATGTAGGCAATTTGTACAGAAATTACCTTCCTTCTGACATCTGTTGGTAATAAGTATAACTAATTTGAAAGGCTGATATGGTCTGTTGGGACCCACAACAGGTCTTAGGCCTAATCCTTATGATCTGAAGATAATGAAGCTCTTATGTGAACATATAATCTTATAGAGAAATGTGTCGGCAACTTGTATAGAAATCTCTTGTGTTCCTGTCCCATTATAGACACTTAGGTAATCTATTTTAGAGAATCAAGATAAATGATAGAATTTTTAGCTGATTACCATATGTTCTAAGAGAGAAAAATATTTAATGACATTAACATCTCATAAACATTAGAGCATTCTCCAAAGAAATTTCTAAGCAGTGTAAAAGTTCATCCACTGGACCTACTAAAAGGCTAAAATTAAAAAATGATATCACAGTTGTTGTAGTTCAAGAATTATAACTGCTTTACAATGTAAGCTGTGTGTATTTCTATAATTATGTTTTGCAGAATACTGCTGATTCACAGTTAATAATATTATACTACTAGGCTTGGTTTCATTTATATGTTTATATCTCTCAGCAAAATTATAGGCACTGGAACACACAAAATTTGTGATTCATTTTCAGAGTTCCCTTGCATGATGAAAAAAATTAGCGTATAAAGTTCTGTAACTGCAAAGTAAAAATATGACCAATATTTATTCAAAATATAGTAAATTTAAAGGGATATCACATTAATACTCTGTATTTTTTAACAATTACACTGTATAACACTGATTATTGAATTGGAGATTAGAACAGGTATAAAAGCACACCAATTTTAGAAATGATTATACCAAAATCTATGTTTTAATACATTCAAACTAATCACTAATTTTACTCAAATGGCTAAATTCTACAAGTTTGTGATGCATCACGAAATTGTATGAGCAAAACTAAGTATTATTTTTAGTTTTCTTGAAAAATGATTGCTTGGACATTCTTCCCTTTTCCAATCAGAGATTCAATTATGCTTGACTAAAAATACATTATTTGAAGTATTTGTACGTCATGATGCAACTGAAATTCATTTAGGAGGTAATTACTAATTTATGTTTATATGAGGATTTCCTGCAGCATATTCTAAATTAGTTAGTGAGTCGATTTAATACTCTTATGCTCCACTTACCATTGAATTATACAGAACATGGTTCACAGGGTTTTGCCTCATCATCAGCTGTGAGTCGATTACTGGATGGTTGGATGGACTTGGTGTAGCTCTCGTGGACATTTAATGAACTTTTGGATTAATTTGTCTTTATTTGGGATCTCAAAGTTTATAACCTTATTTTCATATTTTTTTATAAAACTTTTTTCCCATATTTCCAGCTCCAAGGGTCTATCTATGAATTTCAATAACTTGACTTCCATTGCTATATCATGTTTATCTCTCCAAAAATGATGTGCAACCACTGATCTGATTTGATTTGATATATTCCTGACTTCTTCTCATCAAGTATTCTATCATTATTACCGGAGTTAGGCAGATTATTAAGGCTAAATTTTTCACTGGGGATCTGATGAGAAGAAGCCAGGAATATATCAAAGCAGATTATTCAGGCTGAATTTGTTCCCAGTGAACAAATTCAGTCTAAATAATCTGCTTAACTCCGGTGATAATGATAGAATATCTGATGAGAAGAAGTCAGGAATATATCAAATCAACTGTTCAGAATGCAACAAATTATATATTATAAAAAACAAAAAGAAACATTGGAATTAGGCTAAAGGAACACTGGATAAACATCAGATACAAGTTGCAAGTCACTTATGGAGAGATAAACATGATATAGAAATGGAAGTCAAATTATTGAAATTCAGATAGACCCTTGAAGCTGGGAATATGGAGGGGAGAAAAAAAAATTGAAGATAAGACTATGAACTTTGAGATCCCAACAGAAGACAAATTAATCCAAAAGTTCATAAAATGTCCAAGAGAGCTAGACCAAGTCCATCCAAACGATGACTCCAGCAGTTGACTTGCTGATGACGTGGGCAAAAGCCTGTGAAACATATTCTGTATAATTTAATGGTAAGTGGAGCATTAGTCTTAAATCAACTCACTAACTAATTAAGAATATATTAATTGCTTCACTGTATTGGTTTCAACATAAAATTAAATTTAAAAATTCATGCATTATGTTATGTACATGCTGCTTTTAGTTCCACCAAGCTCTTATCTTGTTAAAGGAATGTGTATTGATATGAGAAGCATGAGAGTATGAAATTACTTTTAAAAGCTCTTAACTATGAAAGTTGCAAGTAGCAAAATGTGAAGATCTTAAACCAAGAGGATTATTTTTAGAAATGTAGTCTTTCACCAAATTCTGTTGCTTTCTGTGTGGGTGAAACAAATGAGCTAAGAAAAAAATTAATGAAGTTAAAGAGTGGTCAGAAAGGAGTGTTTGGACTCTTGGTCAAATGAGTATCAGAAATAAAATTTTGCTACCTCTACTTCACATAAAGTATGGGTTAATTAAAAAAAATTGTGAAAACCTTAGAGAGGGTAGGGATATCTGGTATTTGAAAGAAAAATCCTCAAGATAAAGTTAAGTTGAACTAAAAGAAGGTGCTTTTATTGGCCCACAAATTTGTAAACTAATACAACTTAGTGTTTTTGAAGGTCCATTAATGGACAATGAGAAACAAGAATAGTTAGGGTTTAAGACCGTGCACAATTTTCCTGGGAATGTAAGGGTTGAAAACTATAATGAGATAATTAAAGACATGTTAATGGCATACAAAAAGTTTTGGGTATAATTTTTCACTTGACTCTACATTTCCATCTGTCCACTTGATTTCTTTCCTCCTAATCTCGGTGCCATAAGCGTAATGAGAATGGCGAATGTATTTATCTGGACATTGCTTTCATGGAAAAATTATATGAAGAAAAATGGTCACCATGTTGACTGTTGTTGCAACTAATTAAAAATGTTCCAGATATAACATTCTTACTTCTACTGCTGGTGTTATTATTGAAATTTATCATTAATGAGCTATTTTGCCATGGTGACTGGCAATTTTAATTTATTAGATGATGTCACACTAAGTATTGCTTAAATTTTCAGGAAGAACATAAAAACCATTTTCACAACAAGAAAAATAGGCCAAAAACTACTTTCTGTGAATTACCTCTCAGCTTCACAGGAATTTATAAAGTGTCATGCAACTGGAAGAAATATTAAAACTTGACTCGTAGAATATAAGTGACATTTACACTTTAATCAGCCAAAAAATCTGTGTTTTCAGAATATGCCATTTAAAGTTGCAACAGAATATTTTAATCTGGCCAGAAAAGAGGCCTTAAATATGGCAACATTCAGGTAAAATATACAAAGATAGAGATTTTTAAATAAACAAGACTTGGAATCTGTGTTCTGGTCAACAAAAAACATTTGTGTTACAGTTCTTTTAACATTCCTATAACCTACCACTTCTAACAGTTCCGTACCTCCCCAGACACTTTCAGTCCACTGATGATTCCAATAGTGATAATGGTGAAATTTCTAGTTTTAAAATTCATTTTACTGATGACCATGCCAAATATCCTGGTAATGAACAATGTCAATAATATTCCTGAAATATTTTACAAACAAATATCTTCAGAAACAAAATTAGTTGATGCTTTCCCACATGTATACAAATGTTGGTACCACTATTGTTGTTGATTTGTTTTTTAATTTAATGATCCTGTTTAACACCTCAGGTCATCAGCATCCCATTCAATTAAGGGCATGAAACGGCCCGAAAAATTTTGCTCAGAGGCCTCTTCTTTCAGGCTTGAGGGTCTTTTTCATGCTGTAAATGAATGACACGGGACCCACGGCTTTACTTCTCTTCGGAATTGGCACCATTATTTTGATGATATCTTGTAATATTAAATTAAAAAGGAATGCAACTTAACTACTCAACCTATAAGAGAGCACAGGGATATTTTTAACAAAAATCTGCCATTGCCTTAATTGCCATGATTCTCAGGAGACTCTAAGGAATCATTTTTTTAATAGTGTTTAATGCCCATTTTTACTACTGAGGCACCCCACAGGCGGTGAACATTGATGATACATGAAATGAAATGATATATTGGGAAAGGATTTTTTAAGAAAGGAAATATTCCAGGCCTAAGTTCAGGGTACCTCCCCAGCATTTGCCGTTTATGAAGATTGAGGAAAACCTTGAAAAACCTCAGTCACGGAGGACGGTTCTGGTGGGATTTAAACGCCAGACCTCGCACTCACGAGTCCGCACCTCAACTACCTCGGCTACTCGTGGCGATCTAAGGAATCAGAAGCAGTAGATGTCAGAAATGCAAATAAGACACTACTTTTAACACAGTTCATATATATAAGAAATTTACATTCCCCCCATGTTGCAGCTTTAAATGGCATGTTCTGAAATCACAAATTAGTAGAGCTGCTGTACGATAACTATGCACTTGGAATCTGTTATTGTGGAAAGAGTTATTTAGTGAGAGAGAGGTATATAAAAGTCTGTGTCTGTGCACAGTCTTCATCTACAATAGATTTATTTTTAAGAAAACTTTAGTTCTGTGCATGAGCAAGAAAAGTAAATATCTGTATGATATAGGCCAAGACAGAGTTATCATGCATAAGCTGCATTAATCATACCAAAAAATAAGATTATATACATGCTTTTAATCAGAGTTATATGATTTTAAAAAATAAGGGAAAATTATTGATGGATAAGGATGAGATCCATTGGTTGGTCTGCCATCTGCCATGGTCCACATGTATAGTTTGCAGATAGCTAATTTACACACAGTACATATGGATATTGTGCTCTGTGCAGCTTATACTTTGAATGTGATACTTAATGATTTTGCAAAACAAACAGCACTGTGCATTTCTCTTGTATAGATGCAACAAAAAATGAAATATACAAAGAATTATACCTTTTTGTATTTGTCAAGATTGACAGTTTCCAGCTGTGAGAGTCGAACTAAGTTTGTACCCACAAGGATTCTAAGCTCCTCTCGCTCACGTTCCCTTCTCTCTTTATCTCGGGAGTGTCCTTGATGTTGCATTCGTACCCAGAGTTTATTCATTTCAGCAAAGTTCATGAGCACAAAGTCAATGGAATCTCGAACCTAAAATTAAAAAAAAACAGGTAAATAAAAACATCAATTTGATTTTAATGAAACAATATCTCAAAAATTCCTGCATTAAGAAAGAGGAATACTAACATTAAACTTTCCAATTATATGTACAGAAAATAAAAATTTTAACTAATATCATTTTATTTTATTCTTCAAATATATGCATTTAACACAACTGCTGAGGGATCATTTCACCACTTTTATATTTTTAAATTTCTATTGCTATCACAAATTTTATATTATTATGAACGTGTGACTTTTCATATCTTGTTTCATACATCATTTAGGCACTGTAACTTTAGGCTGTTACTCGAAGCCATCATTTCAAGTAATGGTGGTTCAGTGAGCAACTGAAGATGGGAGAGATTCTCCAGAAACGCATCTTACTTTTATGTAAGTAGGTGGAATCTTGTGTAAAAAATGAATACCTAAGTTTAGGACTGTTACTTTTATTTATTCTGAGTTAGTTGTTGACTTAACAGGGTTTATAATTAAAACTGCCAAATGATTAGATTGACTGCTGTATTTTTCTAACAAAAATTACTTTATTTTACACAGTTGCATGTGGGTCAAGGCAATGTGTTGGAAGTACATATAAATGTTTTAAGTTTTAAGTCTTTGTTAGTGACTGTACCATTATTATTTGTTTGGTGTTATCTTAAGAGTAAATACATCTGAGCAATCAATGTCACACAGGCTTCAACCTCTCAAAGATGAAGAAATGTTTAGGATTTTCAATGATAATTCAGAGTATTTATCAAATCTGGAGTATTGCAGACATAGATGATACGATAAGAAAGCTGGTACTAATTCAGATAAAAATGATCAACCAGCTATTGTTTCAGAGAGTAACAAATATATGCATTTAACACTAGAAATGCTGAAAATAGAATAACTTAAATCACAAATAAAACAGTTCCTTAAATATAGAATCAAGAAAAAGTTAATATCTACAGATATAATTAAGTAAAAATTGTACTTACGAAGCTGTAGACAATGGAGTGGTAATACATACTACATTAATGTGTTCAGTTGTTTACACTAACTCCACTTACTTATTTAAAACTTTGGACTAGTTTCGGGAGAGGTTCCTCCCATCATCGGCTGTTGTTGACTGAATGCCGTTGTTCGAAACGGGGGATGGACGCCCATGCTCCTGTGGTGGTATCTTGTGGTTCTAGTAGAAACTTGCTGAGTTCATCCAGCGGCGGAAAATCAAAATTCATTAAATTGTTCTTATTTTTTAAAATGAAAATTCTCTCCCATGTGGATAGTTCTATTGGGTTGTGAAGTTGTTTCAGTAATTTAATTTCTGATTTTATTTCGTGATTTTTGTTCCAAAAATGAGCTGCTATTGCTGATTTGTCTATCTGTTTCAATCTAATGTTCCTAAAATGTTCTTTTCTTCGAATTTCAAAACGAAAAGAAATTTAGAAATTCGAAGAAAAGAACATTTTAGTAACATTAGATTGAAACAGATATAAATGATATCTGTTATGATACAGATATAAATCAGCAATAGCAGCTCATTTTTGGAACAAAAATCACGAAATAAAACCAGAAATTAAATTACTGAAACAACTTCACAACCCAATAGAACTATCCACATGGGAGAGAATTTTCATTTTAAAAAATAAGAACAACTTAATGAATTTTGATTTTCCACCGCTGGATGAACTCAGCAAGTTTCTACTAGAACCACAAGATACCACCACAGAAGCGAACGGGCATCCATCCCCCGTTTCGACCAACGGCATTCAGTCAACAACAGCCGATGATGGGAGGAACCTCTCCCGAAACTAATCCAAAGTTTTAAATAAGTGGAGTTAGTGTAAACAACTGAACACATTAATGTAGTATATCTACAGATATACATTACATAATTTGGATAATGAAAGTGACTCGCTAGTAGCTTCATGTGAAAATCAAGAGACTGACAATAATTCATCATTAAGCACCATGGTTGTGCAGTGTGACCAAGACCTTTAAGCCATGGACTCATGAATAGGGGACCTGGGATTTGATTCCTGCCAGGACCGTTCTCCTTGATTGAGATTTTTTCAAGGTTTTCATCAGTCCTTTAAACATGTCCAAGTAAGTGGAAGAAAACTAGTGAAATATGGGTGAATTTTTCATAAATAATTTGTTATACAATGTAATCTGTTCAAGATAGAATTGATTTGATGCCAAATATTTTTCTATTCTGGACAGGTATGTAATCAGTGTAGAGCTAAAATGAGCTATATCATCTGCATTATGTTAAAGACAAAGAATGACAATAAGGTATCTTTCAGCATCTTAATAGCTAAAAATTTTTCTTGGGTGCAAAGGAAGTAATTTTGCAAGAAGTGTTCTAAAAATGAATATTCTCATTCTCATGTATACATTATTTAATTCAAATTCCTCTAATATAACATTTGCAGTATCCCTGCCACTTGAAAACAAGAGATCTGCTAATATCACTTGCTTCTCCACACATCCGATTGCAGACAATTTTGCACTTACAATTAAGATCATTGCATGAATGAGTCGAAGTACATACTCTTATTGCTCCACTTGTTTATAATATGTAGCAATAGTTTCACGAATCCTTTGTTCACATCCTCAGCTCCTCATCGATAGGTAGTTTCTTGGAAACAAAATTAGTGAGGATTATCCACAAATATACAAATGTTGGTACCATTATTTGATGATGTTTTTGTAATAATAAATGAAAAATGAAAAGAAGATGCAATTAAACTACTTAACCTACAAGACAACACCATTAAATTCACAACAGAACACGTTGCAGAGACTACAATATGAAATATGTATGTAAAACAAATAGAAACATTGTACTATGGTTTAAGGAACACATGAGAAATGTTAAGAATTCCAAAAAGAACTTTAAGTCTTAAAAATTCTTCAAAAAGCCATAGAATTACCAGTGTAGGAAAATATATTCATAAATGAAAACAAGGAAAATTCAGATAATTTTAATTTTCCAAACAACAGTAACCTCATCACAAAGTTTATAAAATCCACAGAGTGACATCTTAATATTACGCGAGGAAGCTGACAGTGGAACCGTACTGATGACTAAGGTAACAGGCTTCAAAACATGTCCAAGTAAGTGGAACAAAACTAGTGAATTTTGAGTGATTTCCTCATAAATAAATTGTTATATTATACTAGTATATTTCACTGTGAAAATCCCTGCTATTTAAAACTATATTAAAATCAGTTTAAGTGGGAAAATGAAAGTCAGAATCACATGGTAATGTAGAACAGCAACATGCAGAAAAAACTGTTGCCTTTCAATAATTGTCATGTTAATAGAATACTTGGTGAACTTAAACCACAAATAAAACAGTTCCTTAAATATAGAATCTAGAAAAAGTTAATATCTACAGATATACATTTCATAAACACATGCCTGAGAGAAAACAAAAAAACCTACTTTCATAATCAGGGTAGTTAAAGCAAACAAAAACAGCAAAGCACAAATAGCTGCAGAAAAGAAAGTTTAGAAATAGAAAATGCTAACTGCTAACCATTACAAAACCATAGCAAGTTAGACTTAAAGATCAATGAACTACATTTAAAACTAGCACCTCAATTAGGAAAAACCTTATGGGAAAATTTTGAAGATAATTTTCTTAAGGTTAGAAATGTCCAAGTAAAACAAAAATGGGGGATTATAAATAAGAAACTAGACAGTCTTAGACAAAAACAATGAAAGATTAAAATCAGGTATGAAAGCCAAAATAAACCAATAGATAATGTTATAAACTGGTAAAAAAAAAAAAAAAATAACTATTACATATAGAAATGTTTTTTGTACTGTTGACAATGGAGTGGTTATATCCTAAACTTTAGGCATTCATTTTTTACACTGAACTCCATTTACTTATGTAAATTCAGTATATATAAGTACTTCAGTACTTATATAAGTTCAGTGTAAAAAATGAATACCTAAGTTTAGGTTATATTACATATAGGTCTGAACTCTTATGTAGATTGTTGGAGAAATGTAGTAGAATATGTAGCCAACATTCAGATAGCAATTTTCATTTTCAATAAATTGGAAGAAGATAGATAAAAATAGCTTCAGATCACACTGGGGAAGTCCTAGAGTGACTGATAACAAAAGAAAATAATCAGAAAAGATCATATCATATCGTACTCAGATCCATAAATGAAAAAGGCATAATTTATAGTAGAGCTGACAAAGGAAACAAAATTGTAATAATGAATGAGACAGACTATGGAAATAGCATGTACAATTTACTAGATAGCCAGGATTATGGAAAAATAAAAATTTAATCTACCCCAAAATATGTTAGTTCAGTAAGTAAAATACTAAAAAATGTAACCATTCAAAAATAAAGAACAAAAAAAGATTATACCACACAACCCTACCAATCCCAGAATCTATAGCTTACCAAAAATACATAAATCTGGTAATAAAATGAGACCTATAGTAAATACTAACTATACATTTACCCACATACAATTTAGCCAATTACCTAAAAGAATAGTTTACCAAAATACAAAAATGAACGCACTCTGCACTCATTTATCTAACAAAATCATAGAAATTGCCTGGAAAACAATTTAGAGCTCACAATGTTAATTTCTCCAATTAAGCTTGATATATAACAGCTGGTGAATAAAATGTAGCATCTCACACTTATAAATTAAAATTAATGAGTAATAGAGTGCAATTATACATTGTTAATTATCATTATTGTTCTGCACATTTTATATATTTTTTGAATGTAATATTATTGTTATGATAATTATTATTTTGTAAGGATACACTACAATAAAAAAGCAATTTCTTTAGAAAAAAATTCATTAACTGGTTTGTTTATATCTTTAAAGTTTGTAAAGCGGTGTTGAACCTCAAAATATGTATATATAAAAGATGTGGATTTAGATTTTAAATTTTGAGTTTAATCTTAAGGATCCACAACAGCAAGAGACCTTTAAAGGGACATCCTTGGTAAGAAAAAGTTTAGGGGACCACTGTTCTATTTAATATAAATAAATATATGTACAAAATTATATAAAAGTTCTCTCCCATTTCTTTTCCAATAAATTTGAAATTTTATTATAACGTCACAAGGTGAGGACTTGTGAGCTGGAGGTGTGGGGTTTGAAACCCTCCAGGACCATCCTCCCTCACTGAGGTTTATTCCAGGTTTTCTTCAGCCCTCATAAATGGCAAATGGTACCCTAAACTTAGGCCTGGAACATTTCCTTCCTTAAAAAATCATTTTCCATTTATTATATCTCATGTATCATCAATGTCCACTGCCTGTGATGCCTCAGGTAAAAATCGGCATTAAACACTATGAAGGAAAAAAAAGAAGAAGAAGAAAAAAAAAGCAAAAAACAATGCATTCAGAAATGGTCGTATCCATAATTATCTCAATCGAATGTGTGGTATTGCTGCATCTAAACAGAATTACTTTGGATGCCCCTAATGCACTTATTAATCCCATGTTTGTAATCACTGCCACGGGTGGCCAAGATTGTTAATGCATGGACTTGTGAGTGGGAGGTCTAAGGGTCAAATCCCACCAGGAACTGTTTTCCTTAGTCCTCATAAATGGTAAATGCTGGGGAGATACTCTACACTTAGGCATGGAACGTGGGGAGGAGGAGGAGGAGGAGGAGGAGGAGAAGAAGAAGAAGAAGAAGAAGAAGAAGAAGAAGAAGGAGGAGGAGGAGGAGGAGGAGGAGGAGGAGGAGGAGGAGGAGGCGGCCTTAAAAACTTAAATTGTTCAAATTTTTATAGAAATAGGTTGAAAAATGTTACTCACTGAGCCTTCAGATTCATCTTCTGGTTCAGCAACATCTGGCAAAACATTACGAGTACACTGAAGCAAATAGTTCCGAAGAAACAAGCCACGCAGAGGATGCTGAACTCCTCTACACATCTCCACCATATCTTTCAGTAAATTCCGTTTCAAACATGTGTTTGTCTTTATATAAACCAAACCAACAGTTATCAGCAAGTACCTGTAACAGAAGAGCTGGTATTAGCAGCGAATAAAACATTTGGTAATCTTGATTCTTGTTCTTGTTAAACTGCTATTCATTGTGATAATGTTTACTTGTGAAAGGTAATGGACAAACTTGTTATAAATACAAAGGTAGGTCCATAAGTTTCCGACCTCACCGATAAGGATAATAGCCTTCACAAAAGCCTTATCTGGTGTCATACCTTATCTGTTAAGTAAATAATTGCAGCTGAACTTCGTAGGCTTTCACAGCCGGTGTTATAATTAAAACAGTTAAAATCTCCCGGGATGTTTTGCATTAGCATGACCGGAAGATTGATTAAAAAACAATTGGAGGAACATCAGCAACATCTGCACCTTAATCAACCCGAACAATCGGCAGTAGCAGAACATGTAATAAATGAATGCCATGGTATATACTTTAATAAAACAGAAGTGGTTGCAAAAACACAAGGTTTTTTCAATCTAGCCAGTAGGGAAGCATTGGAAATACAATAGCATCCAAATAACTTTAATAGAAATGGTGGATATCATCTAAGTAGCACATGGAAACTGGTTCTTAAAAACAAACAACTAGCACCCCTCCCCCCTCCACTTCAGCCACACACATAATATCGATTGTCCTCTAAAGCCAGAAAGAGATGGATCAATACTGTCATCTTGTTAACAGTTAGGTGTTGTTCATCATCCACTGAAGATGCCAACCGAAGTAGTTGGTGAAAGCTATGGTAGTAATTTATACCATGGACCACAGCAAAACAGCCTGCGAGATTTCAACTGTTGTAGCAATTGCAGCTGTAACTTCTGCTCCGCTGTGTTCAGATATAGCTGCAAAAAGAAGACTTATGCATAGAAAATTGTGACATGTTCAAAATGGAGTATCGAGCTATGATGTTCTTCACAAAAGGATTTACTCCAAATGAAAATAAACATTGATTGGATGGTGTATGTGGGGAAGCATCTCCCTCATATTGTATGTAAAAGAATGGGCCAAACTTTTTTGAATGGGTCAAGAAAGCATTGAAGATGAAGAGCATGAAGGTCGGTCCTTGGAGGTGCTAACTCCTGAAAACATCACTCTTGTGGAAGGAGAAATTTTGGAAGACTGGCGATTTAAAGTTACAGAAATAGCTGCTGGGCCTTTCTAAAACAGCAGTCCTTTGAATAATTGATGAACATTTAAACATGAATAAGGTTAGTGCAAGATGGGTGCCTAGATTTCTTTCCTAAGTCCAAAAGCAGCAATGTGTCATCTTTTGTCAGGCATTTTTGCAGCTCTGCCATGCCAACAAGATAAAGGTTCTGCAAATCATTGTTACAGGAGATGAAACTATGGTCCTTTACTATGATCCCTTGTCCAAAATAAAATCAATGGAGTGGCGTAAACCTGGTTAAGCACCACCTCTAAAGGCCAAGGTCACTCAATCAAGAAGATCACAGTCAAAATCTTTTGGGACTTTGAATAATTCATGAACTTTAAACATGAATAAGGTTAGTGCAAGATGGGTGCCTAGACTTCTTTCCTTAGCCCAAAAGCAGCAATGAGTCATCTTTTGTCAGGCATTTTTGCAGCTCTGCCATGGCAACAAGAAAAAGGTTCTGCAAATCATTCTTACAGGAGATGAAACTATGGTCATTTATTATGATCCCTTGTCCAAAAGAGAATCGATGGAGTGGAGTAAACCTGGTGAAGCACCGCCTCTAAAGGCCAGGTCACTCGATCAAGAAGATCACAGCCAAAATCTTTTGGGACTGTGAAGGAATACTCTTCATTGACTTCAAGGAGAGGAATACCATTGTAAAAGGGAAGTACTATGCTGGCCTACTGCACAAACTACTGCTCCCATCAAAGAGAAAAGGCAAGCAAAGCTGAGTGGTGTTGTGTGCCTTCTTCACGATAACGAGCCTATGCATACAGCTCTTGTTGCAAAGGAAGCTGTGAAGAAATGTAGCTTCAAGGAGATCAACCATCCACCCTACATCCCAAATCTAGCTCCCAGTGACTATTTCCTCTTCTGAAAACTCAAGAAGGACCTTCGAGGAAGAAAATTTAAGTGTGACGAAGTGATGGGTTCTGTTTAAGCCCATTTTGCAGACACTTTAGACTATTTTAGGAGGGGGGATTGAAATGTTAATTCAAAGATGTGAGAAGTGTATTGCAAAAAAGGTTAACTGCATAGAAAAAAGAATAGTTTTTGTCTTTATCATACAAAATGGTTAGGCCGGAAACTTAAGGGCCTACCCTCGTATCATGGTTTCTGAGGATTTCACCATTAGAAAACTATTAAAAAATTATTTCCATGGTTTTCATTACTACTATGGATTTGTCCCTACCTCCAAAAAAAAGTAGAGCTTAATGTCTTTATTTAAGCTATTGCAAACCTTGATTGCTTCATACATAACATGGCATTTCTATTGAATTTTAATACAGGTATGTTTTTATGCATCAAACAGAAGATACGGTGGTCTCTTGCCTGCATATGTCAACAGCATAGGCCGATGCATATGTAGTCTTAAGGTGAAACATCCATACAAAAACAATTTTTTTTTTTTAAAGTACTTGCCCACCAAGAAAAAAGCAAGCCTCATTGGTAAAAAATAAACTTGAAATCATTCTCTGCTACTAACACTAGTGAAAATCCAATTACAATCTGTTGGTATGATCACACTCTGTTTTACTGCATACAAGATTATGTATGATTTCAATTTAGGCAGTTTTGTAGCTGTTCTTGCTCAGCTTTTGACATTTTTGCCTTTAATGACAGGCACCTGAGAAACTTCTGGAGTTTGTTTTAATCTAACTTCTATTTTAACTGGTTTTTATTCCGGAGGGGGGGGGGGGGAGCATTATGCTTTTTACTTTTTTTTTTTTTTGTTCATGGAAAGAACCCTTGGTATGCACTTTTTCTAAACAGTCTTATGGTGCTGGTAATTGAAATTGGTTTATAAGGAAATTTTTGCCAAAATGGCTTTTCTTCTGCTACAAGGGTTTGATTTAATTTATTATTTATGTTGCTGTACATTATATTTCCCTATAATGTACAGCACCACACCTGAAACAATAGTGTTTAAATCAATTAAGTTTCCCTGCTTCCCTGCTACATGTACAATGTATTGTGCAATGGTACATGAGAGACTGGGCAACTGCAAGTGGGCTTTGACGCTTTTTTAAACTGCACACTCAGCTATGCGCATATCAGGCAACAAGCATGTGATAGATTGAATAATGCTCAAAAATGTGCATTATAAGCATAAAAATCATGTGTAGTATGAATTTAAAATATGTATATAAGATTGTTTTGGATTATATCTGCAGTAGTATTGGCACTACGTCAAAGTGATGAGACCACTTGTCTTTTACAAACAATCTGGTTTTAGTCCCAACAGATGTACATGAAATTCAAGCTGAGTAAACTTCCTCTAAATAGTCCAGTTACTTCTATCAGTCATTCTGCCACCAGCTTCATTTTCGCCTTGCTCATCTTCATATTCTAATCTAAAATGTTTCCTTGACTGACATTTGAGTTTGCCCTCAGCATTCCAATGTGCATGGATGTATCGTAAAGTTTTTGTGGAATGCATCAAGAAAAGCATAAGAACAGGACTACAATTCTCTACCATTGCCAAGATATACTTTATACTTTACTATACTAAACTTTACTTCATACTATAGAGTAAATGAACGAAAAAGTACATGATTTGTACTGTAAAAGAAACTTTTTCATATAATTACTGAACTGATTGTGTCATTTATAGTTCTGTTACAGCAATCTACCAATGCATACTTTGTACTTTGTATCATTTATAATTCTGTTGCAGCAATCTACCAATCAAAATGGACAAGTGGAGCAATAACACAGCCTATAATTAAGTTGCCCTTTTCTAAAGATGAATAGAATATAACTATAGTATCATTACACTCAATTTGTGCAATTACATAAACATTTTAAAAATTAAATATAAAATATATACAGTAATAACTGTTACTTACAATCTTGGTACAATATTTCCTGCATATTGCACAAGTTCATACAGATCTGCAACTTTGCGTCCTTTCTGGAACTCATCATAAAGATATAGCTCTAAGTGGCGCAGTTCATCTGTTATTGCCATATCTGAATTAAAAAATTAAGGTAATTACAGAATTTCAAATAATAAATTTATTGGCATCTATTTATAATCAATAAAATGCTGTGAATTAAAGGTGGGCAAATGCCGGGCTACTCTCATTCTTGTAAGAGACAGCAGGTGTGCCGGATTATTGCTATCAGAATCTCATACACCACAGAAGCAGTTAATTAAGCAACTTGAGAATTCTCACACCAAGTTCACGAGCGACCAAAGCATTGTCATAAGTCTTGCACTATTAATAATACCATACAGAAAGGAAACTTACATATAACTTCTTTGTTTACTAAAAAGTTAAAATAATCAACACTCATGAGCGTTTCACTCCTTTAATTATTAAAATAACAGGACATGTTTCGTGAACATATAATTCACATTGTCAACTGAGTACAACTAACGTTCATGCGGGGTTTGAATAATGGGTGACTGTAAGGCGCTCTGGTGGATTCTGAAAGAATTTAAACAAAATATTGTCTGCTTCTGGAATTTCAAAATTCATAAGAATTTTTTCTTTTTCCTTTATAAAGATGTTCTCCCATATGCTGAGCTCCTTAGGAATTTGGACAGCCTTCAGTAATCTTGTACTCAGTTGACAATGTGAAGGATATGTTCACGAAACATGTCCTGTTATTTTAATAATTAAAGGAGTGAAACGCTCATGAGTGTTGATTATTTTAACTTTTTAATAAACAAAAAAGTTATATTTTGTTTTACTATGTGGATTCCTTCAAAGGTATAAACTTACATATGTTGACGAAAGATTATGAAGAACAAAATATAGTTTCTTGATCAATATAAGCACTCCCATTATTCCTGCCTGGACTTTGCTGCTTACAAGAAAACCTAATTCTCAAGTCAAATGCTTTCTACTTGACAACCTCTTCCACCCTGCTATTTCATGCCATGCCCTCATTGTGGTAGCGAGAGTGAGCAAGTCAGGCACCGAGATATGAGCAAGATGAAAGTATTTGATCTGCTTTACTGTGAATGTTGAGAATATAATATGCTATGTTGTTTATAACAATAGTTAATAACAAATTGCTGAGAGAGAGAGAGAGAGAGAGAGAGAGAGAGAGAGAATATAGAAAACTATTTACTTGTACTTTAAAGGTGTCTATCAATTTTCCAACATGGAATTATCTTTTCCTAGTTCTTTCCAACTAATTTTTTTTTTTTTTTTCTGTTTCTTAAGATAAGGAAAACTGGTATTAATATAGAAACCATCATACATTCATATAACAAATTATTTATGAGGAAGTCACTCAAAATTTCACTAGTTTTATTCCACTTACTTTACATATTTCAAAGGCAAATTTCCTTCGTCAGCACAATGAAGGAAATTTGCCTTTGAAACGTATCCAAGTAAAGTGGAATAAAGCTAGTGAAATTTGAGTGAATTCCTCATAAATAATTTGTTATATGATACTATTATTTCACTGTGAAAATCCCAAACTATTCAAATTTACATCATACATTGCTTCCCATTTGGCAGTCTGTAGACTCCTGGGGTTCAGTGAATCAATGTAGAGGATTTGTGATTTCATGTACACAAAAACAGACCTAGGAACACTATGTAGCTTTAGTTTGATAGACATAGTAGATTTAATAGACAAAACTATTTTCTTAAAAAAAAAAAAAATAGCGAAATACCCCCCTCATTTCACTCTTTTGCATGCTCTGCTTTTTATTCTTTTAGTTTCAAATGCAGTTTATTTTAAAACACATACAAACACAATAATTTTTATAGAGAAATCAGAGAAGATTAACAATGAATATTTTCAGTGCTTTTAAAACAATGTGATTAACGATGGTTTCATTTGAAAATTTTCATCCTAATTTGATATGGATTTGGAGTTAGCACAATCAGAAACTCAGGAGGGGGAGGGGGAAAAAACTTCACATGAACCTAAATTGGAAAATTTTCTGCTATTGATAGCAGTATGATGGAATATGTTACTGCACTTAACAGTGACAGTTGTGCTGTTTCTTACAAAAAGTTAAAAAAACAAAACTTGGTAAATAGCTCATACTCTCAAAATTTTGTTTCCTAAACTCAAGATTGCAGGTTCAATCCCAGCCAGGATCAATGAATTTTTTTTTTCCAGTGTAAAAATGCTAAGTATAGCTTCCTTCAGAAGGGAAGTAAAGCCGGGTAATAGATTTATGTCATGTAAGCAAATAGATAAATATAACCTAAACTTAGGTATTCATTTTTTACACTACCCTTCATTCACTTGCATAAGAGTAAGACGCATTTCAGGAGAATCTCTCCCATCTTCAGTTGCTCACTGAACCGCCGTTACTTGAAATGATAGCTGGACAACCAGATGTTCTTATGGTGGCCTCTGTTGGTTGAAGTAGGAAGTTGCCGAGTTCATCCATAGGAGGAAACTCCAAATTCATTAGGTTTTCTCTATTTTTTAATATGAAAATTTTTTCCAAAGTGGATAACTCCAAAGGGTTGTGAAGATGTTTCACCAGTTTAATTTCAAAAGTTTCACCTACCATCCAATTTACCACAACAAGTTCAAGAAAATCTTCAAAGAACATGGGATAATGTTAGCTCCAAAGAACAGATACAACATCAAGAATTTATTAGATTGCACAGTAAAAGACTCCATACCAACAGAACAGAAATCAGGAATTTACGAAATAAAATGTGCAGATTATGAACAGAGGCAAAACAAAAAGAAATTTGGAAATTCGGAGGAAAGAACATTTTAGGAATATTCGGTTTAAACAGGTGGATAAATCAGCAGTAGCAGCTCATTTTTGGACCAAAAACCATGAAATAAAACTGGGAATTAAACTGCTCAAACATCTTCACAACCCATTGGAGTTATCTACTTGGGAAAAAATTTTCATATTAAAAAATAGAGAAAACCTAATGAATTTCGAGTTTCCTCCTAGAATGAACTCAGCAACTTCCTACTTCAACCAACAGAGGCCACAAGAACATCCAGTTGTCTAGCCATCATTTTGAGACACGGTGGTTCAGTGCGCAACTGAAGATGGGAGAGATTCTCCCGAAATGCGTCTTACTTTTATGTAAGTGAATGGAGTTTAGTGTAAAAATGAATACCTAAGTTTAGGTTATATTGCTACTCCATTGTCAACAGCTTCATTAGTACAATATTTAAATAGATAAATATTGTAAAGCCTGAAGCTTGAAGATAAATTAGGATAAGACTCAAATTGTAGTACTCAAGAAAGGGGCAAAATTGAGTAACAATGAGAAATGGAGGAAAGAAGATAAAGAATATAAGGTAGTTTAGGATTGTATTTATTTCAGAGTTAAAACTGATGAAGACACTAAATGGGAGAAGCAAAAAAATTAGCTTTGGCAAAATGGAAAAGAGGAAGGGCAGCAGTTTTTTTTTGATTGATTTATTTATGGACGCTCTTTAACATCTGAGGTCATCAGTGTCCCATTCAAATCAGAGCATGAAACGGCCGACAAATTTTGCTCAGAGGCTTCTCTTTCAGGCTTGAGGTTCTTTTTCGTGCCGTAAATGTATGACACAGGACCTACGGCTTTACTTCCCTTCCGAAGGAAGCCATACTTAGGATTTTTATGCCCGGAAAAATCCATCGGTCCTAGCTGGGTTCGAACCCGCGATCTTGAGTATAGGAGGCAAGTATGGTAATTACTACACCACCAGGACCGACGGGCAGCAGTTAGATGTAGTAAATACAAAATACCAGATATAGATAAAATGGCTAGAAAAAATATATAATATTGTGGTTGAGGTCAAAATGTGAATGGTATTGAAATATGGGGACTGGATGGAGGATGGGAAATTGTGGATGCTGTGTATAGTGTGTTTTGTATGGAAGTTTTAGGCCTATCAAGTGCAATAGCAAAGGAATTTGCAAAAAATGAAATGAGAAGAATAGCAAGGAAAGGGGTAATTATGAAAAGAGCTCTTAAATATTAGATTAGAATTCTAATTGTTAGGAAAATGCTTAGAATTACAATAGAGGAGTTTAAGGAGCAATGAGTAAAATAATAATCTTAGGATTATTTTGGAGAACATGGATATCTGGAGAAGGAGGGAAACAATGTAAATGGTTTTTGGAAAGGGAGAAGATTTGAAGATATAGAAATAAAAAAAATATTTAGTGAGATAGCCAGAAAAAGATCCCTAGCATTTTATATTCTGATAAAAAATAAATGAGTAAGAGAGAAGTATACTGATAAATAAAGCAAAGAACAAAGAGAGAGCATTACATCGGCAAGAGCAGGTACTGGAGATTAAATGGAATAAGGAAAGTTTTCCTTAGAATAAGTGTCTAATATGTGGGGGAAAGGAAGCAATATATTGGGGAACGAAAGATATGGGACATATAGTGTGTGAGTGCAAAGGGACAAGACTCTGGAGGAAAGAGTTTATAAATGAGATATGGTTTAAATTAGAAAGAATAACCTTAATGAAAATGTTTAGTAATGACAGCAGGAATATAGGGGAGTCCTTAGTAAAGTTCAAAATAAATGGAACTGGGCATTAAGAAGGGAAGTAAACTGAATACAACTTAAAGGGTAGTTATTAGTTTCACATTTAGATAATAGAGAAATTTGGTATATGATTATGACTAGCTAAGAACTTGGATTGAATGTTTAGCCATAATCCCTTGCACAGATTAACAAACAATTTATAAACAAATTAAGTTTAAGAAGGGAATTATTGATATTGGATAAATGTCTATGGCTTGGGAATGGAAATAAATAAGTTTAAGAAGGAATTATTGCTATTGGAAAAATGTGTATGGTTTGGGAATGGCTGATATATTAAATTCATTTAAATTAATGAGCTTGTCATATTGGAAATTGTTCTAGAAGGTAAATAAATCTATCATCATAATAGGTATTTGAGAAATAAAGGATTTAGTAGTTTGTTGAGGTTGTAGCAAGCTGAAAATACCGGTGTATGTAGAGTTATTGAAATATTTTTATTTTGGCATCTGGTTGGACCAGAGCCAGGTCCCCTGGAATTCCAGTAGTTCACTGTTGATGAACTGGAAACTGGTGGCTGATGCAATCAGGGTGGAAATGTTGTATTCTGTTTAATTATTTACAATCTAGAAGGTGTTAGTATAAAATAAACTACTGTATTAAAATGTTTGTGTAATTGTTAGAGGTACACCCAAAATGACCTGGGCCACATAGGCTCTTTTATATTTTTTCTTGGCTTTTCAATTAAGGTTACAATGGAATAATCTCAGTCTGTTAAAAACATCCCTCAACAATTATATTGAACTGAAAGAAAGCAGCCTACATAAGTAAAATTATTTAGTTATTTACTGTATTAAATGATTAATACTTGCAAGGTATTACCTCTTCTAATAAGCCTACTAATTAAATTAATTTTTACATGCACTTCATTAGCCCTCTCTTTTCCCACCCAATACTTAGATGCAACATCTAATGTTAAAATTAATAAATAAATTATATTTACATTACTAAGTATTAATTTTACTTTATAACACCTAAGAAACACACATAATTCCCAACTATTGTTTTTCAGCAAAATTTTAGGAAATTGTACAATAAACTAAGGTAAATTAATGAAATAATAGACTTAGTAGACTAAGAGATCAATTAATAGACTAAAATACACTTATTGTTAAAAATAAGACTTATAAAACACTTGATACACTAGTTCCTAGCTCTGTAAAAACTATGACTTTTTAAAATACATTAATTTCATTCCAATATTTATAACAATCTTTTGAATAAAACAGCAAAAAAGAATACCATAGTTAGCTTTCTGTTAAATATGAACTTCAACTAATTAATTCCAACCCTCTGGTAGGAATCAAAGTTATAAAAATTTATTGAACCGTCTCAGACTCTTCCAAACTCCAGTGTTGAACATTTAAAACTGTGAAATTCCACAATGAACTCAGTAATCATTTTGAGTTATACTTCAAAAGCTTCTAAGCTCTAGCAAATTCTTAACAAACTGTTCTCAATATTCAATGCAGTTTAATTGTATTCAACAGTAAAATTTATTTTGTTTTCCTTATTACTTTGGACGTTTAAGACCACCATGTGGTACATGCATTTAGGCAAACGACACAGAGGCCATTCAAGATATAGATGGGAAGATTTCTACAATGGCACAGACAGGTCCACAATGGTCCAGAATAGCAAGAAGCAGGAATGCATGGAAAACCATTGAAAGTCAACTTCGACAAATAAAATTCTGATGAACAAAGTGTGACATACAGGGTAACACTACTGTACACAAGTACACAACCCTAATGCACACTAGCTCATTGTATTAGTGAAAAAGAACTACCCTCTTGTAGGAAGCCTTTGTCCTTCTTAGGGACATTTGGGCTTCTTCCTCTTCCTCCTCCTCCTGCTTCTTCTTATAAAAAATGAACACATGGTTAGCGATTGGATCTCCAAAAAGACAAAGTGATCCATAGCAGGAAACTGAACATTCTCAACTTGTATTACCAACAAACAATCCACTCATGAGGTTTGGCATTTGATTCCTGCCAAAACCATCCTCCATGACTTTTTTTTCTTCCTAGTTTCTTCAGTTCTCATCAATGTCAAATGCCAGGAGGTACCCTAAACTTGGGTCTGGAATCCTTCTTTTCTTAAAAGAATAGAAAAAAAATCATCTCGTGCATAATACTTTTCCACTGGTTGTGATACCTCAGCAGCAAAATTGGTTGCTAAACACATTCAACAACCGGAATCACATATTAGTGCTGATTCTCAGTGTATTTCAATTTTTGTTGTTGCTCAATATCAGAAGAAAATCAAAATCCTTAAGTACAGTGATGATAATCTTAAGTATACATAAATGAAGCTAAACAAGCATCTGATTTAGAACTCAAACAAACATTTATTTTATGATATTCTGGATAATGAATCCACTATGTGTGCAAAAATGGTATTTGGAGAGAAAATATTTGCAATAAAAATTGTTTTCAAATTAACTAGAAAAGTTAAGAATAGGGTAATATATATATATATATATATATATATATATAGGACAAATTTGGTGTAAATACCTAGCAAAATGCAACCTCTATTTCTTATGGTATTGATAAAAAGCAGAAATGTTTCACACCATGGAATCTTATGACTTAAGCTTATGAATCTTTTGGTAGCTACCAAAAATAAATATTTGTGAAATGACTTCCAGTGGCATTTTCAAACAAAGAATATATGTCTGATAACATAAACAGACTCTCATTCAAGCTGCTTTTTTCATTTTAAAATTGATGAAACCATTACTGATATTACAAACTCAATTTAACAACATACTCTATTGCATACATAATAGGTAGGATAATTTTTATGCAGGTTGAAAAAATTATGGAGAGTTTTTTATTTTCAAATGAAGTTGTACAGCTACAGCATGAGTGTTCCCATGATTTTATTGATATTTTACAGAATATTATATTTCAAGGGAAAATGTGTGAACCTGACAAATTGATGCTCAGGCTGTTACACTCTAAAACGTGGACTTGCTGCTAATATAGAAACTGTGACATCTTTCATAAAATGGCATAACTGTTGTATTTATTTTGAATGCACAAGACAAAAGATGTTTTGTAGGGACATAGGTTTGCAGTGAAACAGTAGTGCAAATATAATTAATGCACAAGACAGATAACAAAGCCATTACTGAGCTCCTGCAGTAAAGAATCTCATTGTTATCAGTTATAGTACCATACAAGCCTTTCATGTAAAAACTATCCCACATGTTCAGTGTTTTGAATCCCATTGGCAGCAAATGGCTCAACATGGCCAGCCGCCGAGAATCAAACACTGCACTTGCAGGATAGTTTTATGTGAAATCCCTGTATTTCTGCATTCTGCAAGTTTTCTTTCATTTTAGTGAATGTCCTTTCCCCAATTTTAACATGCCAAAGATGCGCATGCTTTAAATCCCTTCCTCCATTCATGGTTCTATTATATTTATAATGTTTGTTTTACTTACTCTACAAGAAACAATGGATGCAGGTTTCACTGTACCTTCAATTTCCCACTGATAGCTATTACTCTTTTTTCTGTTTTTGATAATAATTTTTTCCTCTTTTCAAGTTCTGGAACAGCAAAATCAACTTCAGGTATGACTTTCTCCTCTATATAAATTTGATTTGCCTTCCTCTACAATGCATTACCCTTTCACACACATTCTTCGTGCTCCCTAGTGATATATGGGACCTGCTGTACTTAAAACACAATGAATAACTATTATGTTAAGGGAGTTTACTTTCATGCTGTGTGCAAGGATTTCACCTGCACTCAAGAGCAAAGTTGTAATGTGACTGAATCAAAACAATTCTTTCATTTGCACTATTAGTTGTGATTCTCAGGATTTAGTCTGAACAAGGACACTAAAAGTCATCTTGCCTCTTTTCTCTAGTGTATGATTTCATTTTCAAAACCATTCCTTGTTGGAGAGTATATGCCTTTAGAAATCAAAATTCATTTAAAGAAACATTTGATATGCAATTAAAAACAGAAAGCTTTAATGTGCACTAAATAAATGTCAGTCACTCTGCCTAGGTCAAAACATCTTGAAGATTGGATAGAAGACTAGAAATAAAACTCTTGGATACCGGGCATTAATTGCATCTTATAAGAAAACTGTACAAGAAAACTAAATGCTGGCTGAAGCAGAACTAAGATAACTTACTACTATGTCTTAATACTTCCTGTAAGAATCCTATCCAGAAAATGCTGAACTGAAGAATGCTGTCAAAAACTGCCTTACAAATTACTGACAAAAATAAATTGGCATAAAATCTAAAGTGTCTTTGCTGGTGGCACTCTCATTACTGATGATCCAGCTCATAATTACCACACTTCTGTGTTAACAATATTAGAGCAGTGATTGTTTAGTGTAGCTGATAAGCTAAACCTACCAACTCAACTACTTACTAATCTTGTAGTCACCATGTTTGCTTAAAATTCAGAGGTTCCAGATTAAAATTTAATTTAAGTTGTTTAAATAAGTTTTTTTTTCCTCAGTGATTTTCTCTACCCTGAAAAAGGTATATTTACAACTTATGAGCCCCAGGTTCATTTATGCATTCATTTATCTCTTTACACGTTAGTTCTTATAAAGAATGTTAAATATATAAATAATAATAATAATAATAATAATAATAATAATAATAATAATAATGACAATGATAATAATTACCAGCATCACCACCACCTACTAACTCATATTAGCAGTCTGTTCTTATTGGCTAGTTCCTGCATTTTCAATTCATTATATATTGGCAAGGCATTTGTGCACAAAGATAGTAAATAAAATGAACACCAAAGAGTAACAAAAATATACTGCATATATGATACTTTAACCAAATGAAAAAAAGGCTTCACTTTCAAAATATCTACTTCTTCTGTATTTGTGCATTTTTCTACATGTTTCCAGTTAAGTCAGATTCTTGATTATTTTTCACTTTCTCAAATTTGAAATTGGTAGACACATTCACTTGCTACAATGTCTAGGCCATTCTCAGGTAGATGAATCAAATGAACAGAATAAATGGCCATGGAATGTAACCTAGGCCCATTCTAGTAACTGCATTAAGCAGACTCCAATTGTTGAATAAGCTTTTTATACAGACATTCAATGCCAATTGTGTTCCATATTCATACAACTTTTCTTTCAAAGAGGTCTTATGATAAATGCTGTATTACAATTAGGAAAGGTCATAAACCTTGAAAAAATTTGTAGCCAAGAGCATAAAACTGTTATAATTTCCTTATAAGATTAAATATATATATATGAGTGCTCGGTTTGATTAATAGAATAGTAGGATGAGCTTGTTATGTTATAATATTTTTAATATTGATGATAGGTTCATTTATGGTTCTAACAAAAGGATACAGAGCTCATAATAACTCTTTGGTGACAGAAGGGAAGTGCGAAGTTCTCCCAACATAGTTGAGGCATGTTTCAATCCATCCATGAGTTTGCTCTTATCCAGGCATCTCTTCATTTGGAATGCCTGCACCTTGACTACACTGAGAGCCTCATCCAAGAGCCTTTCCTGCTCTTCCACAGGAGATAATTGTGGAGTCATCTGCTGTAATTAAAAGCACATTAATTTAATACCCTGCAGCTCTTAAAAGTACAAGGTGTACCAAAAAATGACTTGCTGTGGCAAGGCAAGTGTTTCCCAGGCCACCTAATATAGCCCAATATATGAAAGGTGTTCTAAAAGTTCTCAGCATGACTCAGAGATGTCGTGGGAATGGCCAAATTAATGTTATAATTAAGTATCATGATGTAAAGTTTTGTATGCTTAAGTTCTGTCATTTGTTTGTTTTGTTTGAATAGTGTTTAATGCCTGTTTTTACTACTGAGGCACCAAAGGAGGTCAACAATGGTTATTTATGAGATGAAATGATATACCAGGAAAGAATTTTTTGGAAAAGGAAACGTTCCAGGCCCAATTTTAGGGTATCTCCCCAGCATTTGCCAGTTATGAGGACTGAGGAAAACCTGGAAAAAACCTCAGCCAGGGAGGACAGTCCTGGTGGGATTCGAAACCTCAGACCTCCCGCTCACAAGTCCGCACCTTAACGACCTCGGCCACCCGTGGCGGTCTCATTTGTTTATGATGATAATATAAACAAACTAGTGTTAACATTCTCAACAAAATGGATGAAAATGAGCAGCGATAAAGTAATTCATTTTGAAGGGTTTAACCCCAACAAAAATACAAAAGCAGTTAGATTACACATTATAGGATCCTTTTTCATCATTTTCAATGGTTAAAAAGGGGACTGCTGAATTTAAGTGGCTGTACATCCATTCAATATGGTGAAGGCATAGGGTATCTCAAAACTGCTATGACTGAAGAGATTGTGACAAAAATTCACAATGCTGTACTCAATGATAGTCGATAGATTGCATACAAGTTGATTGATATTGCAAAGACCTCGATGGGCAATGTCCACTACATTTTACACAAGGTTTTGGTATGAGAAAGCTTTCTACTCAATGTGTGCTGCATTTGTTAACAATTGACCAAAAACACATTCAAATGAACATTTTGCAAGAGTGCTTAGACTTGTTTAAACTCAATGCCAGCGATTTTCTCTGTCTTTTCATAACAGCAGATGAAACATGGGTTCATCACTATGTGTCAGAGATGAAAGAGCAGTTCAAATAGTAGGTGGCAAAAAGTGAAAATGCACCAAAGAAAGCAAAAATGGTTCCATCTACAGGAAAAGTCATGGCTATGCTCAGATTCTCATGGTATGATGCTTGTGGAATTGCCTCCAAAAGGGCAGAACCATCACTAGAGAGTATTATGCTTCACTACTGGACCAATTGAAGGAATCATTCTTTAGGCTAAACATCCACACCTTGTGAAAAAGAAAGTTCCCTTTCATCATGATAATACGCTTTCACACACATCTGGGATTGTTGCTGCAAATCTGCATGACTTTTTTTTAATACATTTTAATGCCTATTTTAATTACTGAGGCACCCAAGTGGTCATGACCTTTGCACCATATTCACTGGATTTGGTTCCTGGAGATTACTTTTTGTTGTTCCCAAACCTGAAGAAATGGCTGGGAGACGAACTAAAAATGAATGAATGAATGAATGAATGGTTAATGCCTGTTTTTCCTACAGAGGCACTACAGGAGATGGACATTGATGATACATGAGATGAAATGATATTTTGGGAAAGGATTTATTTTTAAAGAAGGAATCGTTCCAGGCCTAAGTTTTAGGGTATCTCTCCAGCATTTGCCATTTATGAGGATTGAGGAAAACCTGAAATAAACCTCTGTCAAGGAGGACGGTCCTGGCAGGATTTGAAACCCACACCTCCCACTCACGAGTCTGCACCTTAACAACCTTGGCCCCCATGGTGGTATGGGAGACGAAGATTCACATCAAATGATGAGATTGAAGCTGAGAGAGACATTCATTTTTCACAGTTGGACAAATCTTATTTTACTGAGGATATTGAAAAGTTGGAAAGTCAATACCATATGGCTATGTTGAAAAATATAAAGACATATCTCTTAAATCTCATCTTTTCTTGCTCAGGCTGAGAACTTTAAGAATGCCCCTCATATTCATAAGAAGTGGTTCTCAGCTAAGGTTGTATTATCTATGAGGTGTCTTAAGATTACTATAAGATGTAAGAGGTAAGTTCTGGATTTTGGCAGTAATGTGTTCATATCAGTAATAGTTCTTTAATATGGCAACTAAAGAAAATTACCACATGACAAAGGGCTTTACTTTTCAAAGAATAGCTTAGTCTAAAAAAACTCCATTTATTTTTACTGGAATCACTGATTTGATTCAGCATAATGTAAGAAATAAGTTAATGCAGATGTGGATGTTAGTTCTTAAGATGCTGATATTAAAAATCATTCTAGCCTTAGTACAAGAGTTTGAAGTTAGAATTCAGATATATTTCAGCTTTGCATGTTATTCACATATAGCAATGACTATATATTCTTGATTGTTTAGCAGCATGAAAGAAGTAATAGACCAACCCCATTTTAATGCAAAAATGAGATTTAGCTGCAATTGTTTGATTAGATTTATTTATGGATGCTCTTTAACAACTTCGGTCATCAGCATCCCATTTTATTCAGAGCGTGAAACGGCCACCAACAAATTTTGCTCAGAGGCCTCTTCTTTCAGGCTTGAGGTTCTTTTTCATGCCATAAATGTACTACATGGGACCCATGGGACCCTTCCCTTTCAAAGGAAGGATTTTTACGCCCAAAAAATCCATCGATCCTGGCCGGGTTTGAACCTGCGATCTTGGGTTTAGAAGGCAAGCGTGGTTACCACTACACGGCCAGGACCGACATTTATTTAGCTGCGAGGTTACTCCCCATCCTAGTATATACATCCACATGTTACTTACCTTAGTGAATTTTTCCAGAAACCACCCTTTTCCCCAATTACTATTTATGTACACCAAGTTAGCCAGCCTAATAAATTTCCTCATATAACATCCTTCACTTCAGGTTTGAAGTTATTTAAACTAGGAAGATCAGTTTTTCTTGCATGTAATCTGTAGGTGACAGTATACGGTAAATTTTCAAAAAACAAAAAATAGTTCTCATAAAGCTCCTTTTCTTACTCACCACTTTTCTATATTACATCACAATATGATGTATGATATGAAATTTCCAACGAACTGCTGTCATAAAAGTTTTAAGAAAAATTGATAGAGAAGCCTAGAAGGCCATGATCATGGCCCAACGGTTCGTTATATCCATGTCAATGTCAATGAACTTTGAATTACAAAATACCTATAATGAAGTAAGAGTCCACCAATATTTTTTTTTTTTCCATAAAGCCATGTTCATATTCTTCCAGCTCTTAAGAAGCAGTCCACATGCATTTTTAATTTTTAGACCATTCTATATATATGGCAAAAATTTGAGAAGTATTATTAAATAAAGGAATGGGGTATTACAACTAAAATGTACCAAATTGCCTAACTCTGAGACGTTTAATAATAAGTAAATGGACTTTTTACATATAATCAGTTATTCAGAATTTTAATTTGGGAAAACTTATACAAATTTTTCTCCTCAATAAAATATTTTGTAGAGTAATAGCGAATAACATATTGTTTTAATGTTGCACACTACTCAAATTAAAATAATTGGGAAATGTGAGTGTGGGTAAGAAACACAAATAGCCTTACATAGAATAACCTGAGAGTGAATGAAAAAACATTAGCAGATGACTTGACTACATTAAAAACTAGTAATCTACCCAATTGTCCAAAAAGTGCATTTATTTTTATAGCTGAAATTGCATAAAAAAGGAGAAAAAGCCAGTGTAATGCGCTGTCACAATTGTACCAATAGCAAGAAATTCATTAAAATGAACAAAACTAGTCATAGCCATTGAGATTCAAATGTTATATATTATAAGAATAGTCAATATATGCTTTCTGACTGTGTGGTAAATGAATTAGATCATATCCCACAGAAATAGGGATAATGAAGCACAATGGAATTCAAAAATTTCTTAAACCAAACTTAAACACCTTACCTAACCTAAATGGACACTAATTTAAGTGATTTACAGGATCCTCGTGAAACTTAAGCATAACCGATTAGTTAGGTTTAACTTAATGAGTGGAATTAGTGAATTTAACAGTACTTTTAAATGCCTACTTCTAAAATTCCATTACTGTTGCACCGCAAAATGTGGTAAGTGGTAAAATTATATTATGGTTTGAAAAATAAACAACAAACAGTTCAAGATTGTGCACAAAATTGTTCTGGTGGGGGGAAACTGAGGATATATACATGAACATGTTAGTGTGGAATTTTATGAACAAATTTCTCTCCGCCTAAGTCTAAACTATTCATATTGTGCTGTTAATTTGTTTTATTTATGGATGCTCTTTAACATTTCAGGTTATCAGCATCCAGTTCAATTCAAGGCATAAAATAACAAGTAAATTTTGCTCAGATGCCTCTTCTTTCAGGTTTGAGGTTTTTTTATGTGCCATAAATGTATGACACAGGACTCATGGCTTTACTTCCCTTCGAAATGAAGCCATAATTAGGATTTGTATACCTATTCTTTCTCTTGCTATTTTAGCCAAGTTTTAACTTTAGGACTTGTAGTTGCAATACATGCCTAAATTCAAGTTTCTATAAATAAATTAAATTGGTGAATTCATGTACAGTACTTGATTTGACATGAAATGACCTTGCATCAACTATTTACATGTGCTCTAATAAATCTTGCACTACTATCCATTAATTTTATCTCTTCCTTTTCCATTTCTTTTCTTTCCTTAGCATTTCCCAGAATGCTTTAAAATTGTCATTGCTCACTGATGAAAGTATGTAGCTTTGGTATTTATTAATCATATCGGATTTGTGGTATCATTCTTTCTTGGTCTTCATTCCATCGGTATTCCATAAATTGTTCCACATGAATGTCTCCTCTCTCCAGTTACTTTTAAATTCAAAGGGCATGGGCCACTTCATATTAAAAAATTCAATGACCCCAATATGAAGTATTTTATTTTACAATTGTAACAAGAATAAAGTGGGAATTCTTAGTTTAATTAAGTTGTTAAAGGGATTCTTGTATTTTAACAATTGTAATTTAACAGGAAACGCATTAATATGCTTAACTATTGCAGTTCAATGTACAACTTTTCTAATGTTGAAATATGCTTTGAGTCTAATTTGGATCTCATTTGTTAATTTTTAAGGAACGTGCCTTTTAACTTATTATATTGTTAAAATAACTTTAAACTGCAATTTGTAAAATATCTTTCCTTGATCTGATTGTGGGTGTTTTGTTATTCCAGTATGTCTCTAAACTTAGCACTGTATCATTCCATATTCTGTTGAAATGTATTACATAGAGATTAACATAATTTCTCGGGTAATTTTCAAAATATGTGAATAATGAAGTGCCAAAAATTGCTTTTTATGAAATTACTATCCACTTGATAATATGGCAGACAAGTTGTAAAACGTTTATGATTTTGTTTGATATGAGAGATAGTGCATTTTTCTACATTATATTCATTTACTAGAGAAGGTTCAACTTCTCTTTTACTTACACAGTTCAAATGTTAATTTATATATACTATTAATATATAGCGATTCTGTTTCATCAAAAAAACCATGCTTTGTAATCTATTCAGTATGCTTCACAAAATAACGACATTTTAGCATAGAACAGATGACAACACAGTGTATACAAAATATAAACATTACAAAAACTAAGCAGAAAAACAAGAGGAAGAAAACTTACACAGTACGTAGAGAAGAAGAGCCTAAGATATATGTATGCATACTCAAGAGATTTGGAGAGGGGGAAGTGGCAGTGCTTGTGTGCAGAATTTCAAAGGCATTCTGTAACTTAATCTCAAAATGCCACTCACAAGAAGACAGATTCATGAGTTAAATTGTTAAACTAAGATTAAATATCTTTAGAACTTGAGTCCTTACAATAGGTACTTAACCAATGTGCCTAAAAATGAGTATTTGGGAGACAATAGGTATGGTTTCTTTCATAAGTTCCTCAGACTCTTGCATCTACTGATCATTTGGTTGATACAATATTAAAAAAAATGTGCATGAATGTGCATAGGTTGAATATCTTTAGTACAATCCTTGACTGACTTAGCACTTAGGCTTTATGTGGTATCTTTCACATTTTGTTGCACAATTTGCACATTAATTTGTAGTTTGGAATATGGTAGTCTGTTGTCTTGCAAATTGTACGATATCCATGGATTGCTAGTGATGTAATTACACTTCATAGTTCTAGTTAAAATAAGTTTAAATAACTTTAGAACCTTAATTCATAAAACAAATATCTTAGGCGAACAATATGACCAGGTGTTTGGGAGAATAACTGGTATGTATGGTTTCTTTCAGAACTTCATCTGATTCTTTACGTCGACTGTTCGTTTAGTAGTTACCATATTTGACATGTTCGCAAGAATGTAAACTACGATGACCTGTATCGCTATGTTTTGCGTGGCCCAATAAATATAAACATAATGTATTATAAACATTATTAACCAAGTCCTGTGCTTCCTCTTGAAATTATATTGCCACCTGTCAGTATTTGGAAAATGCAATAATTTACCGAGTATTCGCTGAGAACCACTGCTTAAAAAGGATACAATAATTAAGGGTTACGTAACTGCACCATCAAATTCCCATATACTTCGTGAATATTCTTTGTAGATTTCTGCACTTCGAATGCTGACATGAAAAAAAAAAGCACAACGCGCTATGAGTGAACCACGACATCCCAGCGTACAATTCAATCTGTTAACTGTCTAAACTAACCTTTTAAATTAACGTCTACAATATTTCACTGCTATGTTCCACTGTTAAACCCAAAGAATCCTGGCAACCAGGACAACATGAACCAGTGTTACAACTACTACGAGCCTGTGTAAACCGACATCATCCATAGGTAGTACCAACATAACGCTGGGCTCTAAATATAAAGCTAAAACATTTTAGTGAAACATTTGGAAGCCTTGTCCACCCTGCCCCTTCACCCCCCCCCCTTTTTTTTAAATCCAGTTTTAAAAATCAAACGTGTCACAATAAAAGTGTTTCAGTTATATTATATTACGCTACTCGATTATTAAAGTGAAATTGATTATAGAGTCCTATTTCAGAGTGAAAAAAATTACATACAACCTAATCCGTTCTATTGGCTATACGTTTTTTCCACGGGTGATGTAACAGGGAAGCCACTACATTTTATTTCCCATATTCATAAATTATTTTGAGGTTATATCGTACGATCTGATATGAAACATTGATTGTTTTACACATCACGTGTACTAATAGGCTTTCCATTTTATGAAATTGTTTTCAGCGTTTTTGTGGTATTAACTAGTTGTTGGCGTCAAAATATTCTAGGGGCGTGGCACTTTCACCTATCCAAGCGAATGGATGGTGTAACTTCGTAAAGAGCACGTATTCCTATTACTCTGCAAATATAGACTTATAAAGAATGAATCAGTTTCCGGCTTTCTTAACCCCTAACAAATATGTTGTGCAATTTATTTCGCAAACAGAAATTTATCCTCAAACCAATTTGTTTGATGACCACTTATAATTTAGAAAGCATCCGCGTGGCGCGTGTGATGATGTAACACTTTGGCAAAAGTTTGCTTTCCGGAATGAAGTCTAGGCGCAGTACAGATAGCTGTGATACCGTAGCTTACTCGGGGTGAGCTTTGGTCACTTTATAAAGCGTCAAGCCTATCTGAATTTGTTTCGTGAAACTAACTTAGAAATTTTTAGATCAACATGTAACTCAAATTATTATAACGTTTACATATCGGACTGAAATCGAATTGAAAACGTGCATGAAACGGGAATTAAATAGTCATTCTACTAAAAACTGGGAATAGAATGAATTCCTTCCGGATTTAAATGCATGCAAACGAGGACTGTATTGAGATTGAATTGAATGTGTTAAAGCACGCTAAAGTTATTTTTATCACAGAATGTCATTTCAAATTTACCTACGAAAAGTGAACATGTTGTATTATTCCATTTAACTCTTTGTCTCTGTTTTTAGCTTTCCATATTTTACTCTTTGAATCAATAATTACATTAATTCATTGTTTAAACAGATAGGTTAACCAACATGAAACCTTACATAGAAATATGTAACAGATTTCAATACGGACTGAATAACACCATGTAAACGGGTATCGTACTAAGTTCAAATCACATTCGAACTCAATCCGGATAGCGTACTCAAATCCATTTGAGTCCATTGTAAACATGGTAAGTGGTATTGTAATGATATTGTAATGAGCCATCTTCTTTTCAACATTTCCATTAGTAGCTAGTGATAAATATATCGAACCAAATCCAAAAAGTTTTTCTAATAAATAAATTATAATGTTTAGAATTTGTTCTTTCCTGATCAGGTAAACAATGAATTTTATTTATATACATATTTATTATAAGATGGCTTTATTGATTTTAATTAAAACAAAACTGCTTTTTGCTTAAAGATGTAGTTTTTCCAAATTTTCTGATTGAAAACTGGGCTACTGTAAAATTTCTCGGATCTGGCAACTAGGGGACAAGACCAATGCTGGCTAACTATTTTGCAGGATAACTGGCAAATACTTTTAGGGGTTATGTAAATAAATACTTTACAAAAATTTATCCATACAGAAATCGAGCATTTATATTTGGACTTTTAAAAACGAAATGTTAAAATACAAACTTTATTTTCAGTACTTAACACTGTGCATTCATTGTAAGTTCATATTAAAACATTAATTCGTAGCCTCATGACGTCGACATTAAGGTGCCCAACATCGCAACTGATTGGGACTATGAATATGATCATGTAGCGCTCGATGAATTTTCCATTGTTGTACTAACACCCCTTTCCGTCTAATTCAAAAACTTTATATAAGCGTCGGAACATTTTGCTTGCGCTTCATGGAATCCGCCGTGCAGCAACAGATTAATTTTATTTTTCCATAGGTGAGGTGGTGTGCGACTGCTCGCTAAATTTCTGATACTATGAAGTGTGTTGCTTTACTAACCTTGCTACTGTGAAACTACCCCGCATCCATACACTGTGTCTATGATATAATAAAAACACAATGGACATTGCACCAAAATGACTTCGTGTCTAAAACTATGTTATGTTATTTGCCTACTTTAATTTATTATTGAAAAGTGGCACTGTTTTAGTATTGCCGGTTATTTTAATGCTGGTTACGAGGGATCTTATTGTATTATATTATTTATTCTTTTCTGAAAAAAAGAAGCACGCTGCACTTTCTGGATATATTACAACACAAAATACTTGGTATAAGAGCTACGAGAATAGGCTCATAAGTTTCCAGGCTAACCATTTTCTAGGTATGATAAAGACAAAAAACTATATTTCACTTTTCAATATAGTTGCCCTTCATTGCAAAACACTTCTCACATCTTTGAATTAACATTTCAATCCCCCCCCCAAAAAAAAACATTGTCAGAACACTTGTCTGCAAAATGGGCGCAAAGCGCATCCATCACTTCTTCGTCACACTTAAATTTTCCTTCCTCGATAGTCCCTCTTGAGTTTTGAGAAAAGGAAATAGTCACTGGGAGCTAGAACTGGGCTTAGGCTGGATGATCGATCTCCTTGAAGCCACATTTCTTCACAGACAGCTTCCTTTGCATCAAGAGCTGTGTGCGCAGGCTCGTTGTCGTGAAAAAGGCGTACACCACCATCAGCTTACCTCGCCTTTTCTCTTTGGTGGAAGCATATAGTCTGTGCAACAGGCCAGCATAGTATTCCCCATTTACTGTGGTGTTCCTCTCCTTGAAGTCAATGAAGAGTATTCCTTCACAGTCCCAAAAGATTGTGACCATGATCTTCTTGGTTGACTGAGTGACCTTGGTCTTTAGAGGCGGTGCTTCGCCAGATTTACGTCACTCCATTGATTCTCTTTTGGACAAGGGATCATAATAGAGGACCATAGTGTCATCTGCTGTAACAATGGTTTGCAGAACTTCTCTCTCGTTGCCACGGCAGAGCTCCAAAAATGCCTGACAACAGATGACTTGTTGCTGCTTTTGGACGGAGGAAAGAAGTCTAGGCACTAACCTTGTTCGCGTTTAAATTTCATGAATAATCCGAAGGACTGACTAATGTTTTAGAATGGCCCAACATTGATGCTATATCTGTAAATTTGAGCCGCCGGTCTTCCATAATTTCTCCTTCCACAATAGCAATGATTTCAGGAATGAGCACCTCCAAGGACCGACTGCACGCTCTTCGTCTTCAATGCTTTCTCGGTTCATTCGAAAAAGTTTGGCCCATTCTTTTACGTAGAATATTAGGGGATGTTTCCCCATTTACACTTCATTTGGAGTAAGTCCTTTTTTTATGAATAACCTAATAACAGCTGGACACTCCATTTTAACATGTCACAATCTTCTATACATAGCCTTCTTTATGCAACTATATCTGAAGAACCGAACACAGCGGAGCGTAAGTTACAGCTGCAATTATTTACTTAACAGATAAGGTATGACGCCATATAAGGATTTTGTGAAGGCAATAATCCTAATCGGCGAGGACGGAAACTTATGAACCTACCCTCATAAGTCCATTGGACAGATGAATGAACTATATTAGATAGCATGAACTTGACGTAACATAAAAATACCAGTTTGGGTCAGGAATAATGACAATTTAAAATCCTTTCTTAACTTCTACTAAAGATATTTGGACTTCTTTGTTTTCAGTCTTTTGACTCTCAGACGCTCTTTCAGTATTCAAAACTAGAGGCAAAAAGGAAAAAGAAGGGCAGAAGAAGAAGAAGAAGAAGAAGAAGAAGAAGAAGAAGAAGAAGAAGAAGAAGAAGAAGAAGAAGAAGAAGGGAAGGAGTCTCTTAGCCAAAGTGCTTCCAATGCTAAGTTAGGTCGGAACATTCATGAATATTCTTTTCAGTACCATATATGGCATTGAATAATACTGTTATGTTAAGTGTGAAAGTCATTTCCCTAATACAAATTTGCTATTGCTGTGATTATCAGCTGCATTATTCAAGCTGTCCACTGCTCATACATAATATCTCTGAGTGTTTGATGCCAAAACATGTCAGCATTCTCCCCCCCCCCCATCCCCCCAATGCCAGCCCTTGTTCTCATGAATTAGTGGGCTTTCACACCTGGCACGGCAATAGTGTAGTAGACTTCTGAGGCTGAGACCCCCATAGGACGCTGTTATGTTGCCCCAGTGCAATTAACAGATCAATTGGAATGTGGTATTTTAATAGTGCACAAGGAAATCCTTCAACCTATGAATACCTAATGACTAATCAGAGAGCGTTACCATATGGATCATTCTGTTGATCCCCATGGCAAATGTAGAAATTGAACTTATCATCCCAGGAGTATAAGTCATGAACGCTGACCATTAGATAGAGCTCGTTGATGCTATTAATATTATGTAGTATTTAAAGATAAAACTAGTTTTGAATAGACACAAAAGTACAGTAAGGTTATTTGAGCTAAGGGCTTCCTGAGTATGGCGGCTTAGAAGGAAAATGCAGCCTCTGCAATCGTAAAATGAGAGCTTGAACCACCACGTATAGAATTAGTATTTTTAATTTTTTTGAAAGCATCAATGGCAATACATTGCTGGCATCTGAATAGAAAATTCATGTATTTTATCTAATTTTTCTTCTGTAAGAACACAGTAGTTCAGAATACACTTCTTGTCATCAAGGGACCCTCTCTTTGATAAAACTTTAGCAATTTGACGAATAGTAGTGGAGCACGATAGCCACGATATTTCCTTGCAAATTGTATTACCACTTTTCATCAAGAAGCTGTTTTCGCATGTGTATCGTACATAAAAAAATTTCATCAAGACTATATTTGTGTAATGGCATAGCTAATGAAGAAGAATAATTAGTACACCATTCACCATAATGAGTAACACACGAACAGTTGGATACATGCCCACGCATTGACAAAGCCCCTGTAAATGTAACTATAAGCTGCTACCTGGACATGCATTATGTTGCCTTGATTTGCTCCTCCCAGTATGCCTCTGCACTCTGCCAGTCTATAACTTAAATAACTTTACCATACCAATGATAAGGAAGAATTATCCAAAGCTATATAATTATGAGCACTCCAAATAGAAAAAATCTGGGTTCTGATTAAAGGATAATAATGAGAGAAGGTTAATCTTTGTCCTCAACAACAACAACAACGGTGATGATGATGATGATGATGATGATGATGATGATGATGATGATGATAATAATAATAATAATAATAATAATAATAATAATAATAATAATAATAATAATAATAATAATAATAATAATAATAATAATAATAATAATAATAATGCAATGGCGCAACATACATGTGACTGTGCAGAAAATATGTGATGCCTGATGAGCATAATGAATAGCCTAAGCAGGGATGGGATTTAAATTGTACTATAACTTTGATATCAGTTTAGAATCTCTTTGTTCAGGTTTTTTCTTGGAGAACACATAAATTTCTGCAGATAAAACCTAACATTCAGTCTCAAACGCTTCATTCACAGGTAAGCAAGCTCCCTTGATAAGATCACTACAAACAGAGTTGTTCTTCATTGAAGCAGCCAGTAATGCTTCCACATGGCACAATAAAGTTAACTAGATTTTTTTTTTTAAACATAACTTGATGCTTTCAGAGATGGTGTCTAGAGAGGACAGTAAAAAGTTATGAAATAAAAATCTTGAGGAATCGGGGTGAGCCATACTTTACTTGTACCAATTATTTTACCAGCTAACTACAATCCATCACCTTCACCAAGTTTCTGTGCAATACTTCACTTGCCTTGAGCAGCTGGCCCTCGAAACTGTGATTTTCGTAAAAGGTATGTGCTTCAGACCAAAGTTTCTTGAATTTGCGTTCATTTCTAAAATCAGCTACAGACTTTATTGTTCTATTAGCAACATCAACTAGTTTATGAACCGATATATCATTGTTTTGTAAGTATTTGGAAAGAATGTTCATCTTTTCAAACAGTTATTTCATGACATTTATTGTCGGTCCTGGTGGTGTAGTAGTAACCATATTTGCCTTCTAAACCCAAGATCGCGGGTTCAAACCCGGCCAGGATCGATGGATTTTTTCTGGCGTAAAAATCCTAAGTATGGCTTCCTTCGGAAGGGAAGTAAAGCCGTGGGTCCCGTGTCGTACATTTACGGCATGAAAAAGAACCTCAAGTCTGGAAAAAGAGGCCTCTGAGCAAAATTTATCGGTCGTTTCACGCCCTGAATAGAATGGGACGCTGATGACCTGAGATGTTAAAGAGCGAGTTTCATCAGCAGTTTTTGGATCAGAAGCTTCAATTACTTCTAAAGCATGCAGTATATTTACTACTGCTGTTGAACGACTCGCAAGCTTGCGTATCTGCTATTAAATATTGTGTCACTTAGTGCTTTGAGAGACAAATCATTACTTTCATCACTGATTGACTTGATTGCTCAAACTAAATTCTTTACTGTTGCAAATAATGTTTATCTTTTGGTAGAAGCTTCAGTGAAACAGTGAATTTGCTGTATTGCAGTAAAAAATTGCCTACAGGAATAAAACCCTTAGATGCATCTATAAGCGTTCTTCGATTTCCAGTTCCTCGGCGACATATCTTATTACAGGAGCGCTCATGAATTGAAATGTTTGGAGTTTCAACCAATATGGGCAAGTGCTTGCTTTTCTTAGCACTTTCAAATATTCTGGTTAGATTCGCCATGATTTCAAGCATTTCATTTCATGATGAACATAGTTAAAACTTTTCTCTGTCTAAAGCATTTTTTTTCAATAACACATTATCTGTTGATCTCAACTTTAATAAGTTTATGTAATTATCTCTCATCTTAACTCTCATTTTCTCTATGTTCCCTTAGTGCTAAACCTTGCCAGGAAAAACGAAGACTGAAATAGAATTTTAAGATAATCGCGGTATTTGTTTTTTTCTTCCTGATGTTGGGTAGATATTTCACTTATTATACCTTCCTTGGATTTTAGACCCTCTTGCCAAAGTTGCGAAGCATTAAAATGAGGAGGCGCTCTTTTATGCTCTTTAAAGCGTGGTACTGCTTTTTTCCAGTATTTAAAACCATTTGAAATAAATGTCTGAACATAACAACCTGTGCTGTCAAATAATCGACAAGACAAAAAATGTTGTCCCTTATAAAGCTGTATCCCAGTCACTTATACTCTGCGAATCGCGCACTTCCGAACTTTCTTTCTTTTATTTCTGGATATTTATTAAGACTAGATTGAAATATGAGTGTCCAGCTTGTCGTGTGTACGCTGGACACGCAGGCAGAAGCATCTTTTGTTTCAATATTTAATGTAACAGATTTTCTGCACTAGTCATGGAAACAGTATCTACTATGTCGGTAGAATGAATTATTCTGAGTCGCTTGTTCCAATCAAGTTCTATAGTTTGGCAGCAAAGTCAAACATCGATTTTCCAGTAGATAGTTTCATTCTCCTCTAATCATAATGTTGCACATAAGAACATGTTGATAATAAACAACACTACAATAGCACTTAAAATCATAACAAAGCTCTTAAAAATAAAATAAAATAAAACCACTGGGGACTCGCGTCTGCATGAATTGAGTCTCATGTTAAGACTTAGTGTTAGCAAAACATAAACAATGACAGCAAACCGCGCGGAAAAGCGCCAAGCAGTGATGCAACCTTCTCTTTAGAGTTTTACACGATGTGATTATACAATAAATAAAGTCATTTAGTATCTAACTACACACTAACGTTAATCCGTCTGTTATTCTAGACACTGATAGAACTACACGAACATGGGTGTTGCTAGAACAGAATACGCGAGGCAAGCGGGAAAATCATACCTCAGTGTCAACGACCTTGCATCGCTGCTGCCCTTCCTCACAGCACATGTTACACTTACCCATACAAGAACATTCCTGTTGCTGGTGGAACTGCAGTCCCGAGCGACAGTCCTGAGGAGCCGAACTCCTCAGCCCCGAACGGCAGCGTGGAAACTGCGATGTTACCTCATGACTACATAATATGCATGTAATTGTTTTCTTTCTGGCTTAACCCTCACCACAGTAACCTCGCTGATGATGTTTGAAGCTGAATGCATAATTGAAATTCTTATATCACATTTCAGTAATATGTGTACCATTGCTGTCTCTTTTTTACAAGAGGCACGATAACATTTAAGTTTTCTGGGTATACTATAGAGACATGCTTTCCTAGATGTTTATTGTACTCTTTTTTGTTAAACGTAATGTAACCTATGCTTTGTCCTCCGTAAGTTTCTGGCTGCAATATGTTGTTCACTATTATAAAACCGAGTTTTTCACTTTTTACCACCCGTTGTCTTATTGGAATTCGTAATTAATTCCTATTTACACACACACACATTAACCTTAACGCTACCTTCGGGTAAATCCTAGAAGCAGGTGAACCCAGTAGTTTTTTTCGTAAATATATATATTGATTTCTTTATTACAAAACCGAGTTTTTCACTTTTTACCGCGCGTTGCCCTATTAAACTTCGCAATAAATTTTTATACACACTCGCACTAACCTTGGGCACTAACGCTAACCTTGGGTAAATCCAAGAAACCGATGGACCCAGTAGTTTGCTGCGGCCTGACGGCCTACGCTCGCTTCCTTTTCGTAAATGTAAATTAATAGCGGATTGTGTTATATTAAGTATGCGGGCCAAATATTGTAATAGTAGCAAGTATCTTTGACTGCATCAGGAAAAATAAATTCGTAAATATAAATATATAGCGGTTGTGTGCCTGGTACTATGTTAGCCAGTAAATCTTGTACTGGTGGTAAATTTCCACTCCTGCAAGGGGGGGGGAGAAGAAGAAGAAGAAGAAGAAGAAGAAGAAGAAGAAGAAGAAGAAGAAGAAGACTATAGCATAACGCTCTAACCGTCTGGGTTATTATATCGTTGCGCTTGCAAGCCTTATTATCTAGCTATTATATGTGAAAGTCACTGGTTTTCTTCTTTTTATAGCAAAGTCTTCTCTGTGGAAAAAGCTTCCTCTTTTTCTCTTATTTTTGGATTAACATTCACACTATTGTCCGATCTCTAGCACTTTATTATTCACACTCCACGCAAACACAGAAGTACAAAATGTGTATCCCCACTATTCCGCTCTCGTTCGGGACTGAGGAGTTCGGCTCTCGCCTCTGTCGCGCACTCCAGTAGCTAAAAGAATATTCTTCCTGTATGGGTAAGTCTTGCAGCACGTTGCTGTACAGTCTACGCCATTTACTGTGGCATTGTACGAGTAGGTTAGCCGCGGCGCATGACATTTTGTGCGTATTTCGACTAGGTAAATTTGTTAATAATTTAAGAAATTAAAAAGAACTATAATTAGGTGATAAGACTTCAGGGTTCGTATAATTTTTTTTATTTTATCTTTTATAATTCCTAGTTTTAGGCAGCTAAAATGGAATAACATTTTAATTTTATCCCAAAAAACTGGGGAGGGGGGGGGAAATCGCCCTCCCTAATCGCCGCCTTTGAAGAGCAATGAAGAAATCATTGCCTATAGTAAACAAAAATTATTTTACATCGCATTTTAAGAGAATTAACTGAAAAGCCTCATCATTTTAACTCTTTGTTGATCAACATTAAGTACTGTATCCACTTATATTGTGTACCATTGAAGTCAGCAGATAGAGACATAAGACTTTTGCATGCTTTTCAGTGCTTAATCATGGAATATGTTAAGTACGATCTGGGGTGTTAGAAAAATTCAGTATCCTACAATCAGAAGAAGAATTTACTATGTGTTATTAAACTGAGCATGCCACTCATATGTCAACCATTCTCATTACATTGTTGTCCATTTTACATTATTTTATCTGGAATTCAGAGTTAAGATTTTGTATTGTCAACTATTCACTTTGACCACATGCAATACCAGTTCACTATTATGTTAGTTTTGTGCAGTTCTTGGGTAAAGATTTCATATTACTAGATGCAATAACAATAGCAGCAAATATTGAAATGGCTTGAGGAGGTTGAAAATGATATTCTCTTATCAAGTGATTGTTCTGAAGATGATAATATATCTGGTCTGGCAGAAAACCCTACATACAGTGAACAGGATTAGCCTCTGAGGTCTGTAAATGTATCACATTCTGATGTTGCTGAAAATTCCTTATCACAATGTGTAGGAAGAGACAATAAGACACTGTGGAAAGTTCACTTACCACTATCTAGCCATTACCAGGAAGAGAAATATAGTTGATTTTGCCAGTTTTAAAACAAGAAGCTCAGAATGCAAAAAATGAGCATATTGACAGTTCATTTTTGTTGACAGTTCATTGGAAAAAATAGTTACATTTACTAATCTGAAGCTTGCAAAAATTAGGGAAAACCACTCTAGAGAAACTGATGCACTTGATACTTGATTTGTAGGATGATATGTTATTAATAAAAGAAATACTAACAAACATGTTTCCCGAAAAGAATATCATTAAAATATGATCAAAGTAATTGTTAAATAACATTGATTAAATAAATACTAAGAGTTGCTTAATACTGTGCTGCCATTAGCTTATCTGTCAACAATGGCAATAAAATAATCAATTGACCAATATTGGGTTAATAATTTTTTACAACATGGTATTACCACATCCTGTTCCATGCCTAGGTTTCCATCCATGATGAAAATTAAAACCTAGACAATATTTAAGCAATACAGAGCTATTAGTAAGAATTTATGGTTCCCTACCTCACCTGCTTGGTTTATCTCTGGAGTAGCTTCAAAACAAATCCATACAACAAGAACTGCTGTATCTCTGGGAGTTTGGTGTGTTTCTTAATGAAAATTACAGTGCACTCTTTTTCCTAAAATAAGTGCTGAATTGTTAAGGAAATGGTATGTCCAGTTCCTTACTGCAACTGAATGGTAATGCACTGATAGTACTGATAATAGCAACTATGTGTATTTTAGCCTCAGTGGCAGTACCTCTTATGCAATCACTGATACAACGGAATATTTTATAGGATTTATGTGTATAATATCTCTTGTAAAATCATTAGCACAAATAAAAATTGTTGTATTAGCATGTTTACTTTAGAATTTATTTATAATGAACCCTAAACAATGAAAATTAGAGTATAAAAGTATAAGTCTAATTATTATCAAGAGAAATTCAACTTTTTTTATTAAATGGAACATTGTAATTGTATGTATTAAGAGGTACCATTTAGTAGAGAAAAAAAATAATAACTTACTTAAATATTTAACATTAAAATTTGGGGAAGATTTTTTAAATAGCAATTAAGTACAAATATATGCAGGCTGCTTGTGTTTAATGAATGAGCTATAAATGCACTATATGTAAATAAGTTTGATAATTGCTGCTGCTGTTATAACAATACTTGATGTATGTGACTAGCAGGACTATGAACAAATAAATGTTATATTGCATTAAAGAAGAAATATTCTCTGGAAAATATCCAGCTAGCACTAGAACTCAAGACATGAATATGAACAGCTATGGATATTTATTTTTTAAAAGTATGAGCTTTCACCTCAGAAATATTTTATGAATGTAAGTTTTGCAAGTTAGCTATACAAAGCATTACAAATGATCAATGAAGTTATAAATTGTATGTAATATAGTAAATATATAAGTATATGAACTTTTTTTTTATTCATTGCATAGAGATTTTGACTAAAAAGTTATGTGCTCAACTGCCCTCTGAGAGCGTCCATAAATAAAAAAATAAAACTGCCCTCTGCATGCTATCATACTTTTCTCATCAAACTTAAGTTCCCCTAGAAAAAATAATAAGCCTCATAAATTGATTTTACTCATGCTTAAAAATCCAGAGGGCAGTTCAGCAGTGGACAGCTTTTTAGCCAAAATTTCTATGCAATGAATAAAAAAATATCATTTACTTATATACTTACTACATTATATGCAATCCATAACTTCATTGGTCATTTTTAATGCTTTTTATAATGTGTAATTAAAGGATGTGAGATATGGAAACATGGTGTCTTACTGAGGTTTACTTGACTAACCAATTGTGCTCAAACTTGTTGTCCACATAATGCATCATTCAGCAGAAATGCTTATCACGGAAGTTTCATTTCATTAAAGACACAAAGGAAATATAGAAGGGAATGTTATATATACAGATAAGCCAAACTTCCATTTTTATGTGCTCTACACATACTATTTGACAAATCAATTAATTGGTGTTGATTTATTTTTCAGTTCAATCAATATACTGGAAATGACTGCAACTGTTTCACATCATGAGCAGTTAACACCTGTAATTAGACTTGTCACTGAGGAACTGGAAATTGAAGAATGCACTTGTAGATGCATCTAAATGTATATGGTAGTCTTGCATTGTAGTTTCTTACAATTTTTAAGGACATATGACTCTAACCTATGAGATACTGGATACCATTGTAATAAGAGTTGTTTCAAAGTAGATAATTATAAAATTTAAATTTTAATTGCAGCAGAAATAGAATTTTCAAATCATAACCACATTTCTTATATATGTGACAATTAGAATGAATAACTACATTTGATATTTATGAGTTATAGCTTACTTTCATATTAGATTATGTCAAATGGTTGCTGCATTCAAAGAACAAATTTCCACAGTTTGACAAATTCAAAGTATTACATACTCACTGGATTTATATGGAAAGTTTCCCTTGCATATTCAAAGCTATTAATTGTAAAGCATTTGGTGATGAGAACTTCTTTTTCAATAACAATTATATATTTTTTATTATCAAATAGTTGTTTTCTTTATTCCTATCATTATTTAGTTTTCATTCTTTGCTGTTAATGTCAAGAAAATTTGCAATAATATTTATCATGTATGTTCAGAATGTATCAATTTTTACTTTATTGATTCCAAAAGCAGAAGAATGATTAGGCATGTTCCTTTTTGCATTTGATTGTAATATGAATATTATTAATTTAAATAGGCAGAACAATCATTTCCCTTTGCTATAATACACATATTTAGTTTGTAATGTGTAAACCCAACATATGTTTATATGAAAGTAAAATAGGCAATTGGGCAGTGGAGTTTCGGAAGTTCTGGATGTGGAAATGAGGTAATTGGCAACATGCTCTGTATAGAAAGATTTTACAGAGCTATGCTCTTCAGGAACTTGTTGAGTTAATTGTAGGCTGATTTTTGAAAATATAAGGACAGAAAAATGTCCCTGCTGCAGTAGAATAAAATTTGGGTTATTCATTCCGGATATAATTTTGACACAGAAACATTGCAATATTGTCTGGAATATTACAGTAATTTTTTTTAAGCTTTAAGCCTTTTCTTTCAATGCCAACTTTATATTCTACATACACTTCAACATTTTAAAATCTTGTAAACCCAAAGCTCTCTTAAAGGTGTTCAAGAGAACAGATGCATCTGTTTACACCATCATGATATATTTACTGTTTTTCTTTTAGACCATGCATCAATTTTAGATATATAGATGAGATCATTACAGAGTGAAATACAGTATAAAAGTTAGCAGTATAAATAGTTGGTATAAAATAAAGCTGGACTGAGATTAATGCTGATATAACAAGGTGAAACATTTTAGAAATCCAGAATTGTGCAATTTTTGATATGAAAGGCTCAAGGTACATTTAACGATTGTCTTAACATTATAATGGGTACTTATGACTAACATCGCAAACAGTACATTTTAAAAACTCATTTCTTAATTAGCCCAGAATCTTATTTTAGCAAACACTACCACAAATAAGCAACATCTACAATTATTTTCCATTTTTTGAAGTAATTGATAAAGTACATCACAGTGTTACAATTATTTTTACATTCATTTTATTATCATATTATCCTTGAAAATATATTTTTGAAGCTTTGTACACATAATGCAAAAAAATATGTTATTTTACATTTGCATTAAAAAGACACTCTGCTTTTGTAATGCAAAATTGTGACTAAAGCTTTAGGATAGAAAATTAAGCAACAATACATTAAACAATACAATGTAATAAACCATTTTTATATAGTTTCAAAATGTGAATTTAGGATATAAATTTACATATCATATATGAATATGCATGCATTTATCAAAAGAAGCTGAAATACATAAATTAAAACAGATACACAAGGACAAAGAAACACAGCTCTAGTTATATTTTATAAATATTTAGGCCTGCTCTACTTCATGGCACCATTAAAATATAGTGAACCTTCTTATTTTAATAACATAATATGCCTAACAGTAAACATGAACTTGAAAAATGTAGGTATATCAAAACTATCATTTTAACCATCTGCTCTGTTTATATTTATAGCAGCATTAGTTCCAAATCTAGCTTTTAGTGAAAGTAGGTATGCAGTGTTAAAGAGCAGAAAGTGTATGTCAAATGGTTTCATTTAGTGGTAAGTCCCATATTGAATCATCAGATAAACAAAAGTAAGATGTTTACAATTTTGGACACAATGAACTCATTTTTACAGCGGTATTGATGGTTGAAAACACTGTACATTTGAACCAGTATTGTACACCGTTTGGGGTTTCAGCCACATCATTAAAACATTAAATTTTATCATATTATGCTTAATATCCAAGAGTTATTATTATTATTATTATTATTATTATTATTATTATTATTATTATTATTATTATTATTATTAATATTATTATTTGTTTTAGGCCACACATCTATTAAGCTATATTGTCAACCTGTTAAAGTTAATATTTTGGAAGCTTTAAATAATAAAATGTCTGAAGGAAATGTAAGATTTTGGCAAGGGCATAGTTCAATCAAAAATAATTTCTTGAAGGTTGTTTGGTTTCTTAACATCAAAAAATATAAATAAACATTTAAACAAACTTTTATATATATATATATATATATATATATATATATACTGAGTCATTCATGGTTTTTTGTTGCTTGTTTTATGGCAGCTGGTAGGTTGACATTCAGAGCAGTCATCCTGGAAATTGAGTTAATTTCGGTTTTTCTAATGTGTGGGAATTCATTCTATAGAATTTATTTTTCAACTTCCCCCAAAATAAAATTCAAGTGTTGTCAGTATGTAATTCCTGTGTCTTTTACTCTCAAAAAATAGGCTTTATTACTCTGTATGCATTTACATGCATCATATATCATTTTCTCAACATGCAAAGGGGTTTAATGTATAAAATTAGATTTTTCTCTACTACAATACATGTTATTTTGTATTGAAGCATGACCTCATAAATGGAACCATGCTTTATTAGTAAAAAATATTTAGCATGAATCAACTACTCAATGTTTTGTAACATCCAATTGTAGAGCATTTTCAAAACTGGATGGTTGCACAAAACTCATATTTTTCTATATTTTCTATATTGTCAACAATGGAGCTCACGATGCAAACAAAGTGTTCATGAAACCAGTTCTACATATTTAAACAAGTAAGTGGAGCAAAAGAGTGTTAGTTTGTCTTAATCACATAATGACCCTAATATATGATTACCTTCACTGTGCAAAGTTCCATTTAACAATTTTAATTAAAATTTTCTAAATATAACGTTTAATTTTGTGTTGTAACCAATACAGGAAGTGACTATTATGTTCTTTATTATCTAGTGAGTCAATTTGATAATCTTATGGTCTACTTACTCTTGAACTATGCAAAACTAGTTTCGCAGGCTTTTGTCTGCATCCTCAGTTGTGAGTCGACTGTCGGCTAAAAAATCAGCGGTTGCACATCACTTTTGGAGAGATAAACATGATATAGAAATGGGAGTGAAATTATTGAAATTCGTAGATTGACCCGTTGATCTGGGAATATGGGAAAAAAATTATATAAAAAAATATGAGGATAATGTTATGAAATTTGAGATCCCAACAGAAGACAAATTAATCCAGAAGTTCATAAAATGTCCATGAGAGCTACATCAAGTCCAGCCAACCAACAATGAAGCCGACAGTCGACTCACAACTGAGGATGCAGACAAAAGCCTGCGAAACTAGTTTTGCTTAATTCAACAGTAAGTGGAGCATAAGATTATCAAATCGACTCACTAGATAATTAAGAACATAATAGTCGCTTTGCTGTATTTTAGATAATTAAGAACATCATATTTTTCTGTTTAATTATGATATAGTTTTATTACTGCCATAGTATTTTTAACATACATTCTCCCACCTAAAACAGTACAACTACAATGCAAAACCAAATGTTAACTTATATATTTACAATTAAATTATTAATCTGTAAATTTAGATTTTTCAAATCCAATAGATGAAGATTAAGTTTTTTTTTTTCATGGATGTACAATGAGTTAAAATTTATTATTTTTTATTCCTGTTTATTTTTCAAATATGTTTAATAGGATTCATATAATGATAATAATAAATGCTACTACTACTACTATTATTAATACTATTGAATGTAAGCTATAACAGATTTTATTACAACTCAGTATAAAAATAATTTTGTAATACTGAACTTTTGTTTCTTTAAGTTAGACTTGTTTTTTAATTTATCTTATTATTTAATATTTTATTAAATGTAAAGCTGCAAATTACATAGTAATATAATATATACAATAATGTATTGCATAACTAAGTATATGTTACAAAATTAAAACCATTATTATATCTTGAAATACTCATGATATAGCCGTTATAATATTTTTTGAAGTTTATTGTATTTAACTGTATACCTTTCATAGCATATCATTATAAAACCCCATCCCATTTTTTGAAATTTCAGCACACTTTATTAATTTTGAGCATTCTTTTTATTTTCTATGCTCACCATATGTATCTTGGGAACAGTCTCCAGGTTAGAGGCTGCAGCAATTTTTTCCAGGTTTAATCACACCCATCTTCACGGGAAAGACTGTAAAATTATTTTGAACTTCTACAGACACATAATGTCTTCTGTTGATGCTTGCTATGCATTCATTTCAAAAGGAAACTTCTTGAGTACAATAAGGATAAAATGAAATTTATCAACATTTGCAAAAATGAGTAGGAAACAAGCCACAACAATGAATCAGTAGCTAATTTATGCAGCTGGTCCATTGTATTTCACTGATTAAACTTTACATTGTATACTATGTAAGAAAACAACAGTACCTATCTACTTTTGTATTAATAATCCAGAGCATTTATGAAGTTTTGAAAAAGCTGCTAATATTCTTACTCTTTATACCCATCATGGATGGAGTTATGTGAAATCTGGTTCCACAGCATAATATGTGTGATGGATGGTATATATAACTCAATATCTTAAAATTTTGCAAATATAAAGTTTTGATAAAATGCTCCTGAATTATAAAAATTTAACTGAATATCAGGATCATTTGCCTGCAATTCATGGACAACAGTGACTTGGCATGCTTTCAAGGTTAATTGTATCAATTTCAGATGAACTGATGCATATGAATTATAATGCTTTAAAAAATGCCAGAAAGGTGTGCATGTAGCAGGACAACATTTCCAACATCTCAAATCATAAAAGGTGCATGCATATTTTCCTTGAAATTGAGCTGTATTTGCAAGACTCTGATACACTTGTGCACATATTACATCTACTTTGCCAGGAATTAATGCTCTGACTGCCGACTGCTGTGAAATGGAAAGGGAAATAAAAATTTAAAAAAAAAAAAAAAAATACATGAAAGACTCGGTAAAAGTTGGTATTATTTGAACTGTCACAAAATAATATTTGTACTACTAAAAATTAGAAAATTACAAACAGCATTTCTTTCTAAAATTAGGATTAAAAGCTTACTGCATTTTTGCAAAACTCTTTAAGTTTGTATCTTGACACAAACAATGCCCAATTCAAAATATGTTTTATATTTGGGAAAGACAATGTAAGCTGATTTTGTTGTTTCTGCTAACTTTAGTGATCACAATTGCTTTTCAAGGCATCATAGAAGAGCTTTCATAAAACAGAAATTTAAAACTTACAGTCATGGAAGATTAAGTAAAGGCAATTATAGGTATTCCGATATGTTGAGCCCTGGTTTCTAACAAATCAACATAAATACTTGAATGTTTAGTCCTTTTATAGTAGATTCACATTAAACAGGAGCATTTAAAACTAGTGTATATTAGTCAAGAATAGGTGCCAACAGAAAACAAGCATATTTCTGGACCTTCAGCTGATGTTAATCTAGTGATTTATTAATGTGATCTTAAAAAGCCTACATTTATAGCATTTTTAGTATCTTTACAGTGGTGCTTTAGACAGACTCTTTGGAGTCCTCTAGTTTGTATAATGTTAAGAATATAGATACAAGGCATTCCACTCCAAATGAGCTGTTTTCTGAAATGTTTTACTGCATATGCCATAAATTTTTATTAACTGTCCCAAAAGTATTTAGGTAGAATTGTAGGTGTGTTACACTTTTTGATACATAGCTGCTCTTATCAAATGCCATAAATATTCACTGATGTGATATATTCAACTATTATAGAGATTGAGCTTTAAACCTTTCTACTTTTAATTACATTACTGTTACCATATGTGCTTTGGTGGAGTTGTCTGTAACACTTTTTTTAGCATAGAGTTAAAATTATTCTTATCAAACAAATATTTTTGACTATGATACATAGGATTATAACAGGAATTAAGCTTAAATATATATATACATCTGAAGGTTAAATCAAGTCAAGTTTGTGCAAGAAAGTTATGTATTTATATAGACTGCACTTCATAATATCTGTTATATAAAAAATGTAAAGTTAAGTCCATACTGGTCCTGAGTGAAAAGTATAAAGTAGTAGGTTTTTGTAAAAGGGAATGAACTTTTTCCTTAAGAACAGAATAACATTTTAATTACTTTCAAATATTTAAAACACATATTAATTTATATGTTAAAATTACAAATGTCATTGTTGTTATGCTGTTGACTATTAGTGTTTTTGGGAGCATCAGAAAGAATTTAAAGCCATTGTATGTTTATGCTAGTTTTTGAATTTCAATCTAATTAACTGTTGATACTTTTTTCCTTTCTCCTTTCTTTTCTTTTTATTTTTTTTAGATTTCATTGAAATAAAACTGTTGTGGCTACTTGAAGGTTGTCATTGTTGTTTTGACTCTAAAAGTCACAGTCATATTGATACTTAATGTTAAATTGCTATTTTGCAATATAGATGATTATAACTAAATTATCTGGTTCTTTAAGCAAACTTGAATGAAACTTTCGAAAGTGAGCTGATATATAGAAAAATGCTGAAGAAGAAAGTAGCAAGATATTTAGTCACTCTAAGTGCTTGAGCTATAGACATTGTATGAAGATGATATTGAAGGCATCAACTGTGATAGATTCAATATATGGATACAAGGCTGTTTGGCCCTGGACTATTATCAATGAGATAAAGAAAGATGAAACTTGGCATTATTACATGTACATATAGGATACCAGCAGAGGAGTAAACCTAATTGAAATGAGATTGATTTTAAGCCTATTAAAGGTACATTTAAGAATGTAAAATAGAGATCTTCACAACAAAATAGTCACTTTAGAAGAAACATCCATCAAGATATTCTAAACTTAGGTATTCATTTTTTATACTAAACTCCACTTACATAAAAATAAGATGCATTTCAGGAGAATCTTTCCCATCTTCAGTTGCTCACTGAACTGCCATTAATTGAAGTGATGGCTAGACACCCGGATGTTCCTGTGGTGGCCTCTGTTGGTTGAAGTAGGAAATTGCTGAGTTCATCCACAGGAGGAAACTGGAAATTCATTAGGTTTTCTCTATTTTTAATTATGAAAATTGAAACATTTTCACAACCATTGGAGTTATCCACTTGGTAAAAAATTTTCATATTAAAAAATAGAGAAAACCTAATGAACTTCGAGTCTCCTCATATGGATGAACTCAGCAATTTTACTTCAATCAACAGAGGCTACCACAGGAACATCCCGGTATCTAGCCATAGTTTCGAGTAACGGCGGCTCAGAGAGGAACTGAATATGGGAGAGATTCTCCTGAAATGTATCTTATTTTTATGTAAGTAAGTGGAGTTTAGTGTAAAAAATGAAAGTTTAGGATATATTACCACTCATTGTCAACAACTTCTTAAGTACAATATTCATCAAGGTGTTCAGAAGAAAATATAATCTCATATATAGATATTCTGATACAGCCTCAAAAGGTATAACCCACAAATAGAAGATCTAATGAGTATTGAGGCTTACAAATGACTAATTTTATATAGGCTTTAGCAATAAGTAGCTGTGAAGAAGCTGTCCAAGGAATTTCAAGAGTTAGGAAATTTAAAGCAATATTGAAGAGAAAAAAACAAATCAGCATAAAACCTACATGTAAAATATTAATGGTGATGGATGATTCAATACTAAAATTTGTAAATAAGAGGATCAAGTTGTAATTAGGGTTGAAGAGCTTAATCATAAAATTAGTGCCCTTCATCTTGGTGCAATGTTATTGGTCTTTGAATTCAAAAATTAAAAGTCTATAGATCCCAGATTTGTATTAATATATAATTGTTATTTGATGGAACCAGTAAAATAATTTGGAATTTTAAGTATTTTAAGAGACATAACCCAAAAGCTAAAGCTTCAATCCAGTGTAAATTGAAATAGAATCATGAAAGCTTATAAATATGTAGAAGCATAAAAAAAACATTCATATTTTTATTTGTTCTAGATATAAGATATATGTACTTTATAATAAAACAAATTACAAAACAGAGAAAAAGTTTAATAAGAAAAGTAAATATTCTGATTATGGCTTTTTGGAGATAGGAGTAAATTTAGCTTTTACTTAGTGGAATCATTCTGGGTATATTTTGGTATTTTATCTATAAAAGCTAACAATCTCAGAACTCTTAATTGGTTTCAACAGTAAAGAAACCATTCTGGTTCAAAATGCCATAATCTGACATACATTGCCCTTTAGTAAGGGGACAAACAAAGATACCAAATTAAGAGCCCTTTAAAGTGGTATGTTGTCAGATTTCTAGTTCTATAACTCAATTTGCTGTAATGTTAGAAAATCATTATTGCCTTTAGAGCTAACAATTTTTGTGTTACATGAAAGTTAAAAAGTTTAATTTGTTCAGCTTTTTTTTCATAGTGTTTAATGTCTGTTTTTACTGCTGAGGCAACACAGGCAGTGGACATTAATGACAAGAAATAGAATGATCAATTGCTTTCTTTTTAAGGAATAAAATGTTCCAAGCCTAAGTTTAGGGGAGCTTCCCAGCATTTGCCATTTATAAGGACTGAGGAAAACCTGGAAAAACCTGTCAGAGAGGACAGTTTTGGTGGGATTCAAACCCCAAACCCCACTCATGAATCCATGCCTTGACAACCTCAGTCACCTGTGGCAAAGAACGAATTACTGAGAGATGAACCATTCCACAACTGTAAGCAGGATCTTCTTAGAGGACGCTAACCAAAAGTAATAATTCACTCATAGGAAAAGTGTGAAGTTGCATGGACAAAGTGCACTGATTAAGTACATAAGGACTTTGTTATTAGCAAGAATGGTGGGGTTTTGAAAAGGGGAAATATATATCTATTGCCATAGAGATGATAGGGGTTAAGAAAATTTCTAAAAATTTCTGATTACATACCAATCTCCAGAGAGATAGAGAGAGAAAGATAGAAGGTGGGAGAAAGTAAAAGGAGAGAAAAAAAATCTGAAAAAATTGATAATTTTACTTGAAATCTGTTATAGCAAGGTGTACAAGTATCAAGAATGGAGAATTGCTCCATAATAGATGCTACGCATGATAAACTACTGGTAGTAATTACAAAATCCCAAATGAAGATTACTGAAAAGATAGGTTTTTTGCATGAAATACTGAGACACTGCAGCAAAAGAAGCAATATCATTGCCAAGAGATACTTGTTATTTGAACAAATAAAAGCACTGCAGGCCGTAAGTTGTGGTGATGTCTATTTATATGAAATATGGCACAACAGAAATATGTGTCATATGAAAAACTGTACAAAAGACACTGAAAATAACAATGTACTATTGTCAGAAATAAGGGCCTGATCTAGTATTCAGTCAATTGTTTTTTTTAATAGTGTTTAATGTCTGTTTTTGTTACTGAGGCATAACAGGCTGTGGACACTGAAGATACTTGAAATTAAATGATATATTGGGAAAGGATTGTTTTTAAGCAAGGAAATGTTCCAGGCCTAAGTGCCTTCCCAGCATTTGCCATTTATGAGGACTGAGGAAAACCTGGGAAAGACCTCAGTCAGGGAGAATGGTGCTGGTGGGATTTGTACCCCAGACCTCCTGCTTACGAGTCTGCACCTTAACGACCTTGGTCACCTGTGGCAATATATTCAGTCAAGAGCCTTAAAAAGGTCCCTTAATAAAATTAGCAAACGTTTTATAAAGTGCCTACAACAGTATAATTGAGAAAAATTGGTGAAATGGTACAAAATGCATGGAAGAAATTAAAGAAACCAACCAGTTGCTGTCCCATAGGACAACCAAATCACAATAAAAAGGAATGACTTGGGAGAAGGAACAGGAAGATTAGATAACAGTAATTTTTCACATTTTTCATTATAGCTTTGCAGATATTCAGATGGCATATAACTATTTATATTTAAGCTGAAGTAATAATTACTATTAATATCATTATTAATTCATCTATATTAACTTCACCTGCTTTAATTTATTCCACTGACAAAAGAACTATGTAATCTGACAACAGCCAAACATTTTTTCTTTAAGAGATCTGTCACTTTTTTTTTTGAATAGTGCTTAGTTCCTATTTTACTGCTGAGACATCACAAATGGTGGGCACTGATGATATATGAAATGAAATGATAAATTGGGACAGGATTTATTTTTAAAGGAAGAAAACATTGCAGGCCTAAGTTTAGGGCACCTCACCAGCATTTATCATTTATAAGGACTGAGAAAAATCTGGAAAAAATCTCAGTCTGGGAGGATGATCCTGGTGGAAATCGAACCCCAGACCTCCTGCTCATGATTCCAAGCCTAAATGAACTCAATCATCCATGGCAGTATCTGTCACTTTGTAGAAGTGGTGAGGTAGCAGAGGTTCTAACTTGTGAGTTCAATCACTTATTCCATATTTATTCAACTGGAATAAACCATTTACTCCAGATTACAGAGATAATGTACCAACATTTCTAACATAATTCAGTATTTTAAGAACATTTTATAGTTTCTTCAAAATGTCAACTCCATCAACATATATTGATAGCAAGAGGCCAGTAATGTCAGCTGATGAAGAGTGAAAAAATATAGAAATGCTTCTCCACTTAAGCCATTTAAATTGTTGTACATAAAATAACTGTATTGGATGCATTATACTCTATTTCATTTTTGTCATATATTGAATTGCATGTAACTGCATTAAATATGTTGCCAGTTTCAATATTAATTAAATTTGGAATCTAACACAGTGAAATACATATTAATAATTTCTTCTGAGTCAAACTATTTAGAACACTCTTTATGGCTTCACTTATTGGGGATTTACTCAGGACATGTTTTGTGGACCATCCATCCACATCCTCAGTTGCTAAAGACTGTTGGATCATTTGTAGAAGGTGTGTTGGTAGCTATCTGGATTGACTCTGGCTGTCTTGTGATAAAATTTTATTAAAGAGCTGTCTGCTTCTGGAATGTCAAAATTGATTTAGTTTTGCTCGTGTTTTTTTTATGAAAATCCTTTCCCATGTGTTTAATTCTTTTGGTATTAAATTGCTTTTAATAACTTGATACCTTTTTATATTTCTTTTTTTTATTCAAAAAATGTGCTGCTGCAACTGATTTTTCTATTTGTTTGTAATGATATACATAATGTTTTTATGCATACCCTTTCCCATATGTTTAATTCTTAAACTCTTTACCATATGTTTAATTATTTTGGTTGTTCAACTGTTTTTAAAAACTTGATGCCTTTTTCTATTTCATGGTTTTCATTCCAATAATGTGCTGCCACAGTTGATTTTTTGAAATGATAACCGTGAAATAGAAAAAGGCATCAAGTTATTAAAAATGGTTCAAAAACCAAAAGAATTAAACATATGGGAAAAGATTTACATAAAAAATCATGAGCGAAACTTAATGAATTTTGACATTCCAAAAGCAGATGGATCTTTGTTCAAGAAGACCAGCAAAGTCAATCCATATACCTACAAAACCAACTTTTATGAATGATCCAACAGTTGTTTGATAGCTGAGGAGTGGACAAGGGTCCATGAAACATGGGAGTAAATCTCCAATAAGTGAAACAGCAAAGAGTGTTGTTCAAATCAGAAGAGATTATTATGTTGCCAACTGTTCACATCTATTGAAAAAATTAGGACATGGTTCATTTAGGAAAACCTATCCTAAATAACTCACTGTATATCTACCTTATTAAAGGAGCACTTTGTGCTAGGAAATTAGCAAATTTTATTGCTAGTGAAATAATGCATTTTTAAATAATATAATGCATAGCTTAAAAGTACTGTGAAGAACAGAAGCAGCATTTTGATGATGCTCCCAAAATTTAAATGTGATAAAATTCAGATATTGATTTTCAAAACTGAGAGTGAAGAATATTTTATATTGATGATGGTTAAAATTCTGATAAGGTATGCATTCTAATAAAATGAGATTTTACTACACTTATACTTTTAATAAACTAAACTAAACTAAACTAAACTAAAGATTTGTCATGTTTTCACTTTAACAATGAATATTTGTAAACCCTTTAATTATCAAAAATGGATCCATATTTATACCTGCAGTCTGCAGAATACAGAGGAAGAACAAAAGTAGGGCAGAAAGACAGAAAGAGACAAAGTTCTAACAAACGTATGTCCCTAATGTAATATGGAATTCATTTTTCAGATGAAATATTACTATTTGCACTTCCTCAAAATTATGATCATTGTTTTTCTTAAGGAAAATCAATATTTTATTTAGTGTCTATATTTTTTATGACTATTCAAAGAACTATATTAAATATTCTGAATTCATATATAAATATGAATTACTGAATTTAAACAAAATTGGAGTATTAAGAGAAAATGTGCATTTTTTATGAATTGTTAACATAGCTTTAAATGCATTTTGCTATTTTTAAGCAATAATTTTAGCTAACACTCTTACTGTTGCTGTATAATACTTAATAGATCTTTTTTTTTTAAATTTTCAATAATGTTTGTAGGTTTTTATTAGCAAGTATTTCACACATGAGTTCACTCATTTTATCTTCAGATATCTGGGATAATGTTATATCTTTCAAATGATCATAAAAAGAAGTAACTTTGCAAGTATCATTTTAAGTTTACTACTAGATATAGAACTTCTTTGAAGTCATTTTTAATTTATCAGTTATATTCTAGGAAAGTTTGTAAGATCACAGTGATTATTTTTTTAACTTATGCTAGAAAGATAACTTATTTTTTATTATCACTATACTATTTCACTTTCTGTTACACATGATGTCTATAGTATGTTTAGAAAAAACATACTCATACAACACTTTAAATGTTTTTCTTCTCTATTTATATATCTACATATATATACCTACAGACATATGCATACATAGAATACACGTGGACATTGCAAATTACAAAAAATACAACTTCAAAAATAAGGAGTTTATTTTTTACTTAAAGCTATAAATAAGATTACTTTTAAACTAAACACATATATAATGCTTTCTTGCTTAATTTTCAGCAGGCTTTGATATTTACAGAGAGCAGCCAGACTAACATTTTAGGCCACAGTAGTTTTGCTTAAGCAACAGAAATAGTAGCACTGTACTTAAAAGGTTGTAGGAAAAATTTCAAGGAGTTTATTGATATGGTATTACACCACGACATCTATACATTTTTTAAGGAACTTCAGACTTTTATAGAACATGTAAGTTTTCACACGATTTAGATTTGCTATCATTCAGACACATTTTATTCAATATCTCACGTGCTATAGTCAAAGAAAGAGAAGTTCTGGAACCATGTAGCCGTCCATTGCTCATACCTCGTCCAGCTTTGCTTCCTCTCCGCAGTTGTCTTTTCTTCTCACGATTCTCACGAAGACGGATTTGCTTTAAGATCCCAACCAGCAATTCGTCCACATTGTGCTGAATCCCACTTGAAGTTTCAATGAATTTGCAGTCCCGAGATGCAGCCAAAGCTTTTCCCTCTAGAAAAATCATAAAGATGAGTATAAAATAAATAATATATGTGCTAATATAGCAAGTTTGTACCAATTATATTTCAACTGATATGAGGATTATCCAATAAGTCACTATATTGCAGAATATATATTTTACTTTGAAATAAAATCAATAATATTCCACAACTCCTAAGCCATTGCTCCACATAAGCATAACATGTATGCTTTCTTGGAAATTCTTGTCCTATCTGTTCACCGCCATTTTCAATTCATCATTTTCAAACGCTGGCCTGAGGCGCTTTTTGAGTTTGGTGTAAAGATGCTCTTATCAAGAGCAGGAGAATAAAGTGGATGACAGAAAGTCTCCCATTTGAATTTTCCAAGCAAATCCTTGGTTCTTTCAGATGAGTACCGGATGAATATTATTATGCTGCAGCAGAACGTTGCGAGTAAAACATCTGGAACGTTTCCGTTTGATCGTGGCTCAAATTAAGTCAGAATCTCACGTATCTTTCAGCGTTCTTCTAAACCCTGGCAATACCAAAACGGCCTCACTGTAACCGGCCTTCCGCTGCATTGTTCATCATGAAAGTTTTCACGCCCTTTCATGGTCATGCTAGGCGTCAGAAACAGAGATTAACTCATGATGGATATTCGCAGAAATTTTCATTTATTTATTTTTCGGGGAGAAACAAAATTGTGATTGTACGCAATTCGCAATACGACATGCTAAGAAGCACCTGCATGCTTTTGGTTAACTATTGCCAAGGTAATGCAATGCGTGCATTTAATGAAACTACTTCAGGACTGCCAACACACTCTAATGAACTTTCTTACCTAAACACTTCATTATTTTTGTTTATTTTTCAGGTAAAAAATAGGGAAACTTGCCTATCCTTGTAAAACATATCGCAATTATGGATATCGGTTCATGACATTTATACATTAATAATGCATTAGCTTCCGAAAAGGTTTTACATTAAAAATCCAAAGTTTTGCTGTGCAACTGTTCATTTGACAACAGTGACGATGTATTACAATCACGTGACTTTGGGCTCTTCAAGCTTAACTGTTTAGTAGAATCTGACTGAAGCATAGGCATGGCTACTAATACACAGCTTTTATTTAACAGAAAGAAATATGCTATTGAAGCGTTAAATGTTTTCTTACAATTTTTTCTTTGTTTCCAAATCTGCTTTTGAAGATATAGTACTATTTCCTCTTTTGAATGTAGTTAGAATATAATGAAGTTATTTTGAATGGACATCGATATGCTAAAAACTATAATTACAATGAAACATCGTTTCATGCATCAATCCTTTACTTTTTCCCATAAAATCGCAATATCCAATAGTAATATAGAGTTTTATATTATAACCCTCTTTTTGGGTCAATAAAATCTGGGAACTATGTTCCAGATTATTTAATTTTTAAACAACATTTTATTCGAGATTACACCCTATAGGGGTACAGCACGCATTTAGATAGATATTTTTTTGCAATAATTATATATATGAGCACGTTCGTGTTGCGTGAGGGAAATAAAAATGTGCGTTCTTTTGTTTTAATCCACGATAAATGCCAAATAAGCTCATTATATGAAGTGCGCATTTAATAGTACACATTAAAGTGGAAATTAAGGGTCGTTTGCAATAAATACATTAACATTAAACAAAAGAGGTAAACGCATCATATGACAAAAAATAAATAACCATTAAAAAGGAAAAGTTATTTCAAACCTCAACTCAACAGGAGGCTCTCTTTATCGAATGAGATATGTGCTATCTGATGCTGTGATGTTTTCAAATAAAGATAAGATAGCCTATTATGTGCTTTAAGGTCAAAGGTCTCCTAACAAGTATGGAAAGCTCGCCTTTTCCTAACGTGGTGAGCTATTCCACGCTAGTTGTTCGTATGCTGTTTGACACTGACCGTTTTATTCTTTGGCTACTCCATTTCTCATTGCACTAATTGCTTCTCGAGAGATTTCCATTTTTCTCTTCCTCTTGCTACTCTTGACCAATCTGGACCTGTATGTTCTTTGAAGAGGTCTGTCCATCTTCTTCTGGGTCTGCCTTGTGTCCTTTTTCCTATCCGGGGGTCCCATATGATGGAGATCTTGTAGGTTCATCTATTGTCCTGCATTCTTGCGACGTGACCGTTCCATTGCCATTTGCTTCTGGTAGCTATTTGTGCAATGTCTGCTGTCTGAGATAACTGATTTACTAATACTACAGCTAATTTCTCCTTCAAAGTTATTCCCAGGATCTTGTGAGGAAGAAGGTGAATATGGCAGCAAATCATACCCTATTTCATTGATTTTCACCATTGCAACAATACACATGTGAAAGAGAGCATTTTTATTCAAGATGATATTCTTCTGTGATAAATCTGTCGTTTTCTCATATATTTTTTATCTTCAACAGGTCCAAAAGATTTAGCATAATACACTGCAGTCGTAGATGTTCTATGGGGAAGATAATCAATTAGCAGTGCATCTTTAGCATCCCAGAAAACCAAACTTTCCAGCCGATTTTATACACCTGGCCTCCTTTGGCGTTGGAGAACCACGATTCTTCCATTGTTTAGGCTGTTGTTTTGTTTCAGGTGTGTAATAGTGCACCCATGTTTCAAAATCGGTCACAAATGTACGCATAAAGTTGGCGGGATCTCTCTGAATGCTAGCCAAATTTTGATGAGTAATTTGCACTATGATTTGATTTTCGTTCTAATTCAGCAGTTGCAACTCCCATTTGGCTGATAATTTTTTCAAACATAATTCTTTTATCAAAGTATGAAATACACATTTCCCTGAAATGTCCAGATCTTCAGCAATTTCGGTTACCTGTAATTTACGATCCTTCAGACCATGTTACGCACATTATCGATTTCTGAAGTTGCTGTGGATTTTATTTTACCGCTGCGTAGGTCATCTTTAAAGCTTTACTTATATTAATATCCATGTCCACTTGGAAAAGGTTGAAAATATTTATTAAGTCCCTTAGAGTGTTTGTTACACCAATATGAGTTTCTCTTGCATTCATATGCTCCCATACTAAGTACTTAATAACTGAACGATGTTCAATAATTGGCATTTTTCCAATGCCTGTGGAGACATTCCTTTCTATAAAGTGCTGCAGCAGATGGAGGTGTCAACAAAATAAAAAAAAATCTATGTATAGATTACATTGCCACTGTGCAAGAATTGAAACCTTCTAACAAAGAGAAAAACCTCGTTTAACTGACTTCTGGAGTATATCGGTTCACTTGTGCAAATTTGGCTCTATACGTGGTTGTCCAATAATATTTTCAAATACCACACTATATACAGTAGGGATGGCTTGGGTATTTCATTCTGAGTGTGTCAGGAAATTGACCCTACTTGTATTCCCCTACAGATTACTGCATAAAGAAATTGAATAATTGAATACAAACAGAGAACACTTTATTGATGTTTTTTAATAAACGAAGCAGCTATCAGGCATGTATATGCGATAAAATCCTAATTATTATTATTATCATCATTATTGCATTACGAAATATTTACTATTTACTATTGACGTTAGAGTTTAAATCAGCGATTTGGGGATTATGTTGGCACTACTCACTCCCGTGAATTAAAGCCTGTGCATAATTTTGGTTGTAAAGGTTACGGTATAATACAAAATGTGATGCAGAATCGAATTTCTCTGAATAATTCTGATCAAATGGCCCTAAAAGTCCCAAGTTTATGATTTTTTCACCATTGGAAAGCATTAAAAACCTGAAAGATGTTCCACCAAATAATAATTAATACTGCTATTAAAACAAATCGCGTGATTCGTTATATTATTATTATTATTATTATTATTATTATTATTATTATTATTTCGTGTTAGACTAGGTTATTCTTATGGGGTAATTCTACCAGCTCGATAACAACTCTTGGTGGTATGTGTGATGTGAAATTTGCTTTTTTTTTTAATGGTGTTTAACGCCCGTTTTTACTACTGAGGCACCACAGGCGGTGAACACTGATGATACACGAGATGAAATGATATATTGGGAAAGGATTTTTTTTTAAGGAAGGAAACGTTCCAGGCCTTCGTCTAAGGTACCTCCCCGCATTTGTCAGTTATGCAGACTGAGGAAAACCTGGAAAAAACCTCAGTCAGGGAGGACGGCCCTGGCGGGATTCGAACCCCAGACCTCCCGCTCATGAGTCCGTGCCTTAACGACCTCGGCCACCCGTGGCATTAAATTTGCTCTCGGTTAAGGCTTATTTTATATAGTAATTTTGCAGAATACCATGCATATTTCGATATTCTTCTCTCCTTTTCCTATTTGATTATCGAATAATGGGTATTATACGGTAAAACTGCTGTAAAACGCGGAAAGTTTCCTTTACGGTAATTAATATACTAAGCTTAGCTCGCCAGCTCCATAAATTAATTATTTTATACCATAAACGTAATAATTCAAAAACTTTATTATAACTTTTTCAGTTAAACATAAAGTAGGAATTCAGGATAAAAAGGAATAATAATAATGTTTGACATGCTTGGACGTCATTCAGAAACCACCAATAAATAATCAATACCAAAAAGCGGATTATAAACAATGTTTACACTTCTTAACTAATGTGGTGTTCTACATAATAATTACTTTTTACTTCAATATAAAATACGGAAATTTTAGGTATATTATGAAAAAAGGTGCATTTTCATCAAATTTAAATTTTTAATTAACGAATCCGCAGTTTCCACATTTACAGATGATTGCTAAACACAATTTAGCTGCAGCCTGCTGTGATAAAACGTCATCTAATGGATCTATAGCTAATCTATAGCTAATTCGGAGTCGGATTTTAGGAGCAAGAACATCAAAGGTGATGACATAAGCAGTCCTTATTGTATAGTTAACACGAGCATTAATAAAGACACTTTTCCTTACCCGCAGAGAAATTCTGGAACGGCAAGATCTCCAGTCCCGAACCATAAAGGAGAAAGCCGAAGGTAATGATATAATTAGATAATAAGGCTTTCAAGCACAACGGCATAATAACTCAGACGGTAAGAGCATCATGCTATAGTTGTGAAGGTGGTGGGTTCGAATCCTCACATACTAATGCTTTTTTTTCCACCGGTGTTAAAGGAGATTTGCCACCATTACAATCATTTACTCGCTAACATTTAACCACGCACATAATACGCTATAAATTGATATATACGATTTTTTCCCTGCTGGAATCAAAGAAGATTAGCCCCCATTACAGTGATTTACCTGCCCCTATCAATTTATACTTACGAAAAAGAGGCGAGCGTAGGCCGTCAGGCTGTAGAGAGCCACAGCAAATCACTGGGTCCACCGGTTTCTACGATTTATCCTTTATATAGCGTAAAGGTTAGTATGTGTGTGCGTATTAATTAATTTCGAATTTCAATAGGACAGCGTATGGTAAAAATTGCAGAGATTTAACTTGCCTCTTATGAAAAGGAGGCGAGCGTAGGCCGCCAGGCCGTAGCGAGTCGCAGCAATCACCGAGTCCACCGGTTTCTAGCGTTAGGGATAGTGTTTGAGTATAAATATATATATATATATATATATATATATATATATGAATTAATTGTGAATTCCAATATAAGACAATGTGTGGTAAAAAGTGAGAAAATTAATTTTGTAATAAGAAACATATTTTGTAACAAGAAAAGCTACGGAGGACAACGCATAGGACAATAAAAATGAATAAATGCAACTTTCACAAGCGGCCATGCAAACAGAGAAAAATTCCTATTCCGCTATCTCCCGTTTGGCACTGAGGATTTCTCTCTCTCTGCTGCCGCTCGGGACTGCAGCTCTCACCGCTCGAAAATTTTAAGGTTAAGGGAAAGTATAAAAGCTTGACGTTGGAGAACTTTGGTATCAGTCTGACTTTACATTCTTGTCATTGTTCTTATAAAATATCTGATCACAAAATTTTGCGCTTACACCGTGTTTGTCATTTGTTTATTTGTGAATAAATTTTTTTATTTTACTTTAACTAAAAGTTTATATATGTTTTCTTTCAAGTTCTTTAGGTATTTTAAATATACACGTTCTTTGTATATTTCCTAAGCTCATTTGAAATCGGTTGTTTAAAAGCATTTGCTGCCACATTTGAAATAAAATCAAACAATTATACTATACTATACTTTTTAGTTTAGTTTGGTTTAGTTTCATTGTTTATTCCAGCACCAAGAGGTACATTGAAGTTACAATGTCTAGAGTCTATTAGCTAAAACGACCAGACAATTTTTAAGTTTAAGTAATGAAGGGGCTGTCTTATTTGCAGGTTCTGTTAGCAATGCAAGGAAACATCTGAGTTTTCTTAAGTAGCTATTATGACTTTATGGTAGATAGTTAGATACTTGAAAAATACAATTTGAGTCAGACAGAAAGGATAATGTATGGAGTGAGCATAATGTTAGGATGCCAAAATTAGACCCCTAAAACCTTGCAATGCCAATTTATTTAACATGCATCGGTTGATTGTTAGGGTCTTTTGTAAGTAATGTTGCTTCACTGTTTATAATAAACTTAGATGCTTGATAATTTTCGTACTATTGACGAGTTAATGATAAAAGTTGAAGAACGGCTTTTAAAATATTAAGATTACAGCGCAAGACTTTGAAAGATATATCTTTTGCAATTTAAGAACTTAAAAACAGCATTTTATATGTTAAACAACAATGATGAACATACATTGTAATTTTATATTTTCTCCCTTAAGTTTGCACTAAAAGAGTAATATGGGACTTGAAGGATATTACAAGTGTGCCAATTTGTTAAAGAATAATTTTGTATTCTGCAAAACGTCGTGAAACAGTGATCAAAGTTAATTTTCACCATAAAATATTCATGTTGAAAATAATAGGTGATATGTTTCATCTATACAAAATCTTTTGTTATACTTAAGTACTTGTAGACATAGCATTATTTCCACTGCTTTGTGAATAATAATGTATTAAAAATTTCCCATTTATTTTTTTCTAAAACGCTGCACACATTTTTCTACAACTGTAATTGTTTTATATTTCCAAGGGTTATGTAACTAATTACATGTTTTTTAGCGTAAATTTCAAGTCTTCGGCTCATGCTTCTGCAATATCTGCCTTCGTGTTGCATATTCAGAAATAAGTAAATACATTCTTAGAAGCCAATCTATTAGAAGCATTTATCTGTTCTTCTCAACAATTGGCTAGCAAAGCATACAACTATCTCGGTACAACAATGAAGTTGACCAATGACTTGAAATGATTAGAAAAGTCTGGAAGCCTAATATTAAAATTGCGCCAGTAGCAACCGAAAAAATGGACCGGAAATATTCCAAGAGCAGCCAAGAGGTTTTCAATTTGCCAATGTTATGTATTTGCTTTAAAATGATCAGATTTTGGAGTATTTCTCCTTCTAATAACCGGCTAATTTAAATTAAAGCCAAATGTATTGGTTATAAAATCATAGCGCCAACTGTGATGTTCATATTTCGGCGAGAAGTTAACCTAATTAAAAATGCTTCCGTATAAAAGTTGAACTTAAAAGCAGCGTTTAGCATCTAAGTCTACTTTTCCAACAGTGTTTGTTGCAGTTAAGGGAGGAAAGATTGCTTCTATTAAAATGCTAAATGCAATAAAGCTCACCATTAGTTGGAATGACTCTTGACCTTGCTAAATCTGCTTTGTTTCCCACAACAATGACTGACTTATCCTGAGTGTAGTTTTCTCGCCATAGATAGTTCAATATATCCTCTGCTGTCTTGAATGTAGCACGATCCACAATGGAATATACCACAACACAAGCATGAGGTTCGTACGTAGACAAGGAATTTTCAACCTGGAAAACAAGAAATAAATGTAGAGTTAATCTCTTAATTGCTGTTAAAGATGACACAAATGCTGAAAAAAAATTGTTAATAAAGGAAATATTATTTTCTAGTTCTAAATGAAACTTTTCGGAATCTTAAATACAAAGTTATCGCAGAGTTTGCATTACATCATGACTGTACTTCTACAAGCAGCAAGAGGGCAATATGTGGGAAGAAGCAGAGTCAGAACATGGCGTCCATTACTGATGTTACGAGCTAAACGAATGCAATGAAGTTATTTGAGCTATGGATCAGTGTAACGCGGCTGCATACTAGAAGAAGCCAATTGTCAAGGCCGTGTAATGCATGTGTAGGTAGCAGCTTTTAATTCGTGTGAAGGAGGCCTTGTTGAATAGTTGTGCGTTCATTTGTTACTCGGTGCTTTCATTGTGTGTAAATTATGTGCCAATTGTTTTTCGTTAGTAATGCCATTACGTCGGTCCTGGTGGTGTAGTAGTAACCATACTTGCCTTCTAAACCCAATATCGCGGGTTCAAACCCGGCTAGGATCGATCGATTTTTAGGCGTAAAAATCCTAAATTTGGCTTCCTTCGGAAGGGAAGTAAAGTAGTGGGTTCCGTGTTGTAGATTTAAGGCACGATAAAGAACCTCA